>JAOUZG010004552.1:5690315-5717912 GCA_026289955.1 Argiope argentata | reverse complement strand
CCTTGGTATAAACAGAATCCAATGAAACTTTTCTATCACAATAAAATTCATTTCATATGGCCATTTCAAGCTATTTTCATTCCTTGAAAGAATAAAGTGAAATTGCTTCATCAAAATGGAATTTTCTTGATGTGATCATGAGAAAGAAAAACTATTCCATTGTTATGAATCATCCTTGATTTGAGCAGAATCAAATGAATTTACTCCTTCGCAAAGAAGTTTACTTAATATAGCTAGAATCAAGTGAATATTACAAAGCGAAATTTCTTTGGTATGACCAGAATCAAATGGAACCATTACGTTGCAGTGAAATTTTTTATATATCTAGTTTTAGTTGTCTTCACTGCACAGTAAAATAAATAAGAATTACTGCAGCACAATGGGATCTTCTTGGTATAATCATACCGTAGTAAAATTACTGCTTCATAATGAAAATCCCTTGATTAGACTAGAATCAAATGAAGTTACCCCACCACAATGAAATTTCCTTGAAATATCTAGAATCAAATAAACATCGCAACTAAATTTCCTTGGTATAACCAGAATCAAATGAAACTCTTATTCCTTATGCAATTCCTTTTACTCATTGCGATATTTTATTCCTTAACTTTTATTTCTTTAATATAACTAGAGTCAATTGAATATCTCAAAACTAAAATTCCTTGGTAGGACCAGAATCAAATGAAACTATTCCATCGCAGGAAAATTTCTTTTAGAGCAATGAAATTTTTTTATATGACCAGAATCAAGTGAAAGTAAAACTCCAATACAATGGCATTTCTTTAAAAATATTTAATATGATCAGGATTATCAAAATGAAATTAATCATAATTTGAACATAATATTATAAATTTACATGAGAAAACTCTTCAGTCCATTTTTCTATTAAAGCTTCTTTCGGTATTTACGTATCGATCTTTATCGCCAAATTTGGAGGCGTCGCCAATCAATTACTAATGCAACAAAAATGGCAAAAAACACTGTTATTTTAAAAATTGTTCAAACCTTCACTGTCGTCCATCATTTTGTTGTTTTGTTGGCGTCGTTGGATTATCGCCAAATTTGAACCCGTCGCCGATAAGTTATTAAACCATTGGCGACCGTTGGCGTCGAAGGTTTAATATGTAACTACCCTTTTTTCTTTCTATTGTGTAAATAATTTTTGGCATGTCTAATAACGATTTATAGAGATTATCGAATAGCGATTATATGTTTCACTTTTATATCAAAGCTTTAAAAACATTTTTTCTAAATTTAGTATATTAAACTCAGATATATTCATACGAAACTAAATGCAATTAAAGCTTGCGCTGGTTGACAAGAATAATTTATCACCGTCATTTTCTTTCTAAAAACTTTAAAAATTTAAGGTTTAAAAAAATTTATATTTTAGATTTTTTTATTTAAAAATTCAAATTTTGGAAAGTTATTGAATACTTTTTTCGGGTAAAATAATATTAGAGTTCTTTTTTTAAAAAAAATAATAAGTGATTGATGAAATGCCTTTTTAAAGAAATTAAAAGTTCAGTGTAAATTTTCTATTAAAAAATTCCATTTAATATGGAATAAAATTAAAGAATTTAGTAACATTTTCAATAAAGGCAATAATTTGAGGGTTACTGTTTTAATCAGTGTTAGGAATTTGATTTCATATTTATTAAAACAACCATATTTTTTAGAACTGTTATTTTAATGAGACTCAAAACAAATATTTCCATATCGCGTTTAATTAAAAAGAAATAGAAATACTCTGTAAATAAAGCGTATATACTTGAAAGGGAAAATTTGTATTTCCATGTGCGCATTTGTATGAAACACTATAACCCAAAATCACAATAAGTTCTAATTTTAAAAAATGGCGTCAGAAGAAATAATTGGCAAGTGGTAAACTATGCGCTAAATATCATAAATGAAAATTTTATTTTGCCTGAAACATATGTCTATTAATCAAGATTTTAATCATTTCAAAGATTTTCTTGTCAGATTTAATATAATTTACTAATTCCTTTACAACTGATAATCAAATTGGCATATGCATACTACAAAAATAAAAGACTGGAATTCAAAACGAATGTCACATAATCAGGCGGTTTTTAATCTTCAAATCATTCTCACGAGTGGAGCTGAAAAAGGTGTAAAACGCTTACTTTAATAGTGCGTGACAAAGTTAGGCTTAGACCACCGGTTCCTTTTTTGCGTGTTTTTAGAGTATAAATACAAGGAAAAACCCTTCATCTAGCATAATTCACGACTGTGATTATCCGTGAAAAACCAACTCTACAATGCTCTATCAGGTAATATTCTTTACTGTTATATAATCTTTCTGTTATTTTGACTTGGAAATAAAGTATCATTTATAAAAAATTTAAATACTAATTTTAAACTTATACCCATAATGTAAGCATTTCTTAAACCTTTGAAAGACTAAAAAATGTTGATACATGCTGTGTATGAGCATCTTAATACACTAATCTTAAAACTATTCACATTCAACCAGCTCGTTCTCTGTCAATATTTGTTTTTATTTAATTCCATTAAACGGTTTAAACATAATCCGATGCTTATAGTTTCCGACCAAGGACTTTTAAAATGATTTTTTGAAATTTTCACCTTGGCAATTTCAAATTTTACAGGCATTAAGAGTAACACTATTGGAGACGACATGAAATTTAAATCATTTTATTAATTTATTTATGAGTTAGGAGGATTAATATAATATAATATTAGCGATAAATGACGTAAATGAAAAATGTTCCAGGTGCTCCAAATTTGTTCGAAAGCGCGCGAATTTTTATTATTACTTACTCTAACCCTTCTAAAACAAAAGGTACGAATAATTTTCAAGTTTGAGTGTGATGCTTGAGTACTACTGATTTTTTTAAAGTTTCTGTAGCTTTGAGTTATTTATTATATTTCGCACTCAAACCAATATTATCCCCAACTTCTGTTTCAGAAGGGTTAGAGTGATTAATAATAAAAAATTGGCAATCTTTCGAACAAATTTGGAGCGCCTGGAACATTTTTCATTGACGTTATTTATCGCTAATATTATATTATATTAACCCCCTTAACGCATAAATAAATGAATATAATACTTAAAATTTTCGTGTGTCATCTCCTACTGTGTTACTCTTAATGCCTGTAAAATTTCAAACTGCTAAGGTGAAAATTGCAAAAAGTCATTTTAAAGGTCCCTGGCGGCCTTAACACTTTATTTACTTACGGTACTTAGAAATACCATTTAAGTCCAGCATGACTAATTTTTCTGATGGTATTATAAATAACGTGGAGAATGCAACCCAGATTGCAAGCGTTAATATGAGCTAAAAATAGAAATTTTAAAAAATTAATCATTAATCAAGTTAAGAGAGATCTTTCAATTAATTGAACTTTTTTCTTGGATTTTCTTGCTTATTCTGCTAACTACTGGCTTCTTTAACTACAAGCGCAAAAAAAGTTGAGATACTTATGGTAAAATAATTTAGTAAATAAATGGTTAACAACTTAGTTCTAAAATTTAAATCCAGATAATCATTTAGACTGTATTTTTAACGGCTTCACATCATTTCTGTTAATTAATGGCATGCTTATGAGAGTGTTTATGGGCACGTCATAACATTAAAATCGGGTGACTTATTTTACATCAAGTAGTATGCTAGGTGAATTAAAGCATGCAAATATATTGAATTTATTTTCAGAATGTATATTGTTTCATCTTACGGGATAAATGTCATGTTACATTCAGTGAAATAATATACGTATCGTGTAGCTTGCTTGTTTTTCTCATACTTTGAGATTATGTATACGAAAACATTCGATCTCGAAATTTCAATTTCTCCATATTTCGCATGCCCTTGAGTGCAAAAAATAACATATTTTTATAAAAATTTCTGTCGCTGCTCTTGAACACGATAATTTCAAAAACCTCAGTAATAAAGAATTAAAATTTTCAATAACCTCATTAATTTCAATAATCTCATTGAAAAAGATATTAAAGATATTAATATCTTTTTCAAAAGTCTTATACATTTCTATATCATTCTCTTTTTGATATTTCAAAGCCGGAAATGCTTCATAATTGTGTCAAATTACCGAAATTGGGTTGGGAGGCGCCTATCCAATTTTATTTTCACTTTTCCGTGTTGCTTCGGTTTTTGATTTTAAGGCAGTGAAATTCTTACACTTATCGGTTCAGGTCTTGTCCAAGGTATGCAGTTTTCATGCAAACGAATAACCCTTGTCATTAAATGTGCAAATGGAAGTTTCGAGGATAGTATTGGAGAGTAAGTACACTGATTCGGCCGGCTCTCTGGCTCAGAGGTAGAGTGTCTTCCTCGTGTTCTGGGATTCACGGTTAAGGCATGGTTGTTTTTCTGTGCGCTATAAGTGAAATGCGTAAGTGTGCCCCCTGTGAAAAGTGTCTGTGCAAGCAAATGTGGTGAGTGTGTAGCTAAGTCATACTCTTGGTCCTAGTTGGCGCTACTTCAAAAACATAGACGCTCCTTTCGGCTTAAAACTGCTTCTGTATCAGCGAGGGACTTGTCCATAGGCAAATGCCATAAGTAATAACAACACTTTTTCGGCTACTTTTTTAAGAATAGTAAAATACATTTTCTTCTTATGCTATTTTCATGTAATTTTTTTTGAAAACTTATGTACAGCTATTTAACAGATTTAAAAAGATAAACGATTACAGATACTAATATATCTTAAGTAAGATACGTTGATTTGCAGCGAAATATATCTTTCATCTAATAAACGTTGTTGTTGTTACTTATGGCACTTGCCTATGGACAAGCCCCCCCCGCTGATACCGCAGCAGATTTTAAGCCGGAAGGAGTGTCTCTTGTTTTTTGAAGTAGCGCTGTAGTGATTGAAGGTCGCGATACGAACCTGCGACGCTAGGGCCAGTAGCCGAGTAACATGACTATAATACGAAAGTCGACTTCAGTATCGTAGATGTTTTCTGGTTTATAAGGCTAGCGCTACAGTACTCCCCCACCAGTGAGTCGTCAGAGGAACGAACGATTTTGTATTGCGCCAAGCGTTATGGCAAGTTGCTGCTTGATCTTCAAGTGAGTCTGGCGATTTTTTGTTTGCCTTCTATTTCAAGTGAGTCTGACGATTTTGCTGTGGGTAGATAGCGCCACGACTGTTGCGGAAGATTGCGTTGCCAAGGTCACCAATGTAGTGATTGAAGGTCGCGATACGAACCTGCGACGTTAGGGCCAGTAGCAGAATAATATGACCATAATACAAAAGTCGACTTCAGTATTGTAAATGTTATCTGGCTTAAAAGGCTAGCGCTACAGCGCCAACTAGGGCCAAGAGTATGACTTAGCTACACACTCCTCACATTCGATTGCACAATCCCTTTTTACAGTTTTCACAGATAGCGCACAAAAGAACAATCATGCCCAAACCGGGACTCTCAGAACACGAGGAAGACGGGCTACCTCTGTGCCAGATAGCCGGCTCTAATAAACGTTCAAGCATACATATCAAATTTTCATAATTACATTACAGTGACCATGTTGTTGTTTTCATTTTATACGTTTTCTAAGATATTTATTACACATATGAATTTTATTTATCCTACATAATATGTTGAAATGTATGAATGCCTAAGTATCTTAAATAATTTCGCTCCATAAAGTGATAATATGTCACCAACACTGAGTTTCTCTTCTGTGTTTCAGGTTCTTCTTTTGTCTGCTTTGGCCGTAACTGCATTGGCAAGTCTACATGATGCAGTAAGTTTAGAAATTTCTAAAAAATATTTCCTCTTACATTCAAAAATAAAATGTTTGAGTATTCGATTGCTTTTCTTTTATTGTGTCATTTATTATCCCGTTGTTATTATGTGTGTAAGGGAACATTTTTTCACCTTTACTTTCATTAGCATTTTTTTTATATATTAAGAGATTTTTTTTTTTTGAAATTCATTTACTTCAAAATTGAATAAATTAAATATGTAATCATAATCTAAAATACAACAATGCAATGAAAATAATTTTATTGTTGATGTTCTTTATAAAAAATTATAATATTTATTAGAAGGATTAATTAGTCAAATTTTATAAAATTAAAAACCCATTTTATATGCATGAAATAATTTTTCCAACTAAAAAATATGCAATAAACTTTAACTATCACACTTTTGAGATCTTAATTATTTTATTTATTATCATTCAGTAATATACTATCATTTATTCATTTACAAGTTAAAAATTGCTGTTAATTTCACTACTACATAAAAGTCTCCGTTATCTTTTAAATAAACAATCTAACCCCTCAACTTTAAATTTTCAATTTTAGAATTAGACATTTTCAAATTATATAATTATCTGAAATGTGCTGTCTTAGTGATTGAATTAAGAGTATATATAATATGGAAGATTATGTGAAATTTTTGAGTCGAATTATGGAATGCTAAGATGATTTGATTTCAACTTATAAATTATTGTTGTTGAGTCTCTAGGTATAAACTCCTCATGTTCTAATAAATATAAGTAAAATGTCCAGACTTAAGCCTCAGTTACTCAGTTGATAGTAATACTTACATTCAAATGATAGCGATACTTATACTTAGTTGATAGTGATACTTATACTCAGTTGATAGTGATACATATACTCAGTTGATAGTGATACTTCTACTCAGTTGATAGTGATACTTATACTCAGTTGATAATGATACTTATACTCAGTTGATAGTGATACTTATACTCAGTTGATAATGATACTTACATTCAATGATAGTGATACTTATACTTAGTTGATAGTGATACATATACTCAGTTGATACTGATACTTATACTCAGTTGATAATGATACTTACATTCAATTGATAGTGATACTTATTCTCAGTTGATTGTGATACATATACTCAGTTGATAGTGATTCTTATACTCATTTGATAATGATACTTACATTCAATTGATAGTGATACTTATACTCAGTTGATTGTGATACATACACTCAGTTGATTGTGATACTTATATTTAGTTGATAGTGATACTTATACTCACTTGATTGTGATACATACACTCAGTTGATTGTGATACTTATATTCAGTTGATAGTGATACTTATACTCAGTTGATAGTACTTACATTTAATTGATATTGATATTTACTCAACTGATAGTGGAAGTACAAATGCAAATCAATCATTTCCTTACAGCGTACGATCATGATGAGTATTACTAATATTTAGAAGGTTTCATAGCAACATAAATCTTTTTCCAAATAAAAATTGAATTTGATGTTAAAACCATCAATCTAAAGAGTTATAATTTCTTTTAGCCTATTCATCATGCTGCCCAACCTTACAAATTCGGTTACAGCGTGAAGGACAAGCACGGAGAACAGCATCGAGAAGAAGTCGGCGACGGCAAGAACGTGAAGGGAAGCTACGGATTCACCGATAACAGAGGAATCCACCGACAGGTCAACTATGTTGCTGACCATGCGGGGTTTCGAGCAGAAATCAAGACCAACGAACCTGGAACGGCCAATCAGAATCCTGCTGCAGTCCACTTGATGTCCGATGCTTCCTACAGCAATGGCGGATATGCCGGAATGGAATCCGGGATTGGAGGTGCAGGGAACAGATATTCAAATTTCTGAGCAGCCGGATTCAGAAATGGCTATGTTTTTCTTGGCGGTTAAGGGGGTCTCGGTTATGGTGGAAGTTGTGCCAGTGATGGATTCTTCGGTAATTTAGAATATGTTATATGTTGTTGTTTGTCCACTTTGCAATGAATTAATGCACAAATAAATGTTTGTTTAAAAACGTTTTTCTTTTTGTTCCTTAAGATAAAATCAACAGTAGTTAATTTAAGATTTATTATATAATTAATGCAAAAATAGTTTGATTGATTTCACTGGCAAAATAATACAAAATATTCTTTATTATGTGTAAAAATGTGGATACAAATTAGATGTAATGCATGCAAATATGTTAATTTATCTCTTTTTAGATGTAATAATAACTTCAAACAAGCTGCTTTTTTATAGCAAAGGCACTTTAATCATTTCTCTATTTCTAGCCCATGATGAGCATTTAATCGTTAACTAAAATTTCTTTTCTTATTACGGTTACACGATTGAATATTTAACTGTTCCGTTTTTCTTTCCAAATATACTCTTTGTTGTGCATGATGAGATTGCAGTTATTAAAATAATATAGAGCTTGTAAAACATAAACTGATTTTTTTAAACCCAAAATTTTAAATGAAGAACTAGTAGTCTTTTGTTATAAGGAAACATAAATCCCAAAAACTCCACTTGAAAATCAGAGATCATCAAAGTAAATAGCAATGGGCAAAGATAAGACCCGACTTAACCTAGTTGGGGACAGTGTCAAAAATTTCTTTAGGGCTAACCTCTGCTTTACAAATTTAGTAACGAAGAAGACTTATTAAAGAAGGATACGTAAAATAAAATTTATATTTGATTTGGCGGCCCCAATTATGTAGGGGCCAAAGGGCAACTGAACTGTATGCCCTTGCATTAGTCGGCCCTGGGCAAATACATGCATTATCCTCATAGATTTCAGAAATTTCGTCCTGGCAGAGATGTAGCGCGTCTTCCTCATGATCTGGGCGTCCCGGGTCCGGGTTTCGGTTCTTGCATGGTTGTTTTTCTGTGTTCTATCTGTGAGGCGTATGAATGCCCCCCCCCCTGTAAAAAGAGGCTATGCAAGCAAATTTGCTGAGTGTGTAGCTAAAATCGTACTATTGGCCCTAGTTGAAGCTTAACAAGATACAAAACTAACAAGATACTTAAAACAACATACTTATTTCGGCTCAAATCCACTAATCCATCAGTGGGCTTGTCCATGGCAAGTGCCATTAGTAACAACAACAACATCAACAGAAATTATTCGGAAGCTATATTATCCAGAAATTAAAATTAGATTTCGATTTTTGCCATAGAAGCATGGCCTTTATGATTTTGCCTATGCACTTGTATTTTGCTGACGCTTGGACAAAAGGCAGAAATCATGTTTAGATCCTTGAGTATTGCTTCGTTTGCATGCTGAGCAATTAAAATGTTCTTTTTTTTTTATTTGGCCATTTTGCAGTATGTGCGTTACAATCAATTATCTGCTTTCTTAATGTTTGGAATAGAAAACCAACTGAAAGTGATAGATAAATTTGTAAAATTAATTAACAGGAAGATATTAGTGATTCAATAACAAAGAAGTGAGTAAAGTTTCAATGATATGGGTGTGAAGATATTCAAGATGAAGAAAAATTTGGGCGAGTGTCTGTAATTGATGAGGATTTGTTTACTGAAATTGAATAAAAGATTAAACTAATCAGAGATTTCCCATTACGACACTGCTAATACATTTTCCTCACATTTTTCATTCACTTCATCATTGTACACAATATCTTTACAACAATGGTAAACTAAAGCACGTGCATTCCTAAGATAAATATTTCAGTTATTGTAGCAACTGTGTTGAAAAACGGCCAAGAAAATTTCCATTTGATCATTTGTCAAAAAAATTTTTAATCTCATTTTTTTATTTCCTACTTATTTACTTACTTAGTTCCAAGATAATCGTAGTAAAATGAATAGCAAACAAAAAGTGGGCTACTAAATCCGGCATTTGTGCATGGTATGAGATTAAATATTTAATCACGTAAATCCTTTCTATATAACATAAAAAAGTACCAAAAATGAGTGTGAAGAATATATTAAGTATATACAGCTTCAAAGCGTCCGATATCTTCAACGTGACTTGTCTGTCTAGATGATAGGTCAAAACATAAGATGTATTTAAAATAGAAAGAGATTTCTTAGTGTTTTTAATTTTATTGTCTACTCATGGGAAGAGAAAAAAAAATATTTCATTATTTTTCCCAACTAAATAATTTTTCTGCTTTATTCTTAATAAAATTGAAATATGTCGTAAAGGAATTGCTTTTCATATTCGTTTTTATCATTAGATTCTATAAATAATGTTCCCAAAATTAAATTTATTAAATGCTCAAGGCACGAATTTGAACGATATTTTAACTGTAACTTTTTTATGATGAGTAATACAAGGCTTTATTGCTAGCTATTAATATTTTATACCTTCAGGTAATACATTTTAAGGTACTTACCGTCCAACTTTATTGCCAAATTTGAAGTCGTCACCAATGAGTTGCTAAACCGCCAATGATGGTAATCCAGCAATGGTGTAATCCATTGATCTTTATCTCCAAATTTAAATACGTCACCAATGAGTTACAAAACCGTTGGCGAAGACGGTATAATACATAAGTACCCATTTTGAATTGGATTTAGTTAAAATCTTATATGCTATACTTTTCACTTCTATTCCCTATTAGTTCCAGGTTATATTATTTCGATGGAATTTTGTTTATAATTTAGTTTTCAGGCGAAAAAAATGTCTTTGGAATACCCGTTTTTCTTACATTAATGTAAAGACTTACGAATTTTTCTCAAACAGTCGTAATATTTTATTTTATTGTCGTTTAAGTCATTTTTTGCGTGTAACGAAGGTGAATTTTCTCATTATTGCTCCACTTTAAGCAAGAGGGACTGCTCAAGATATTTTGAAATAATATAAGATAACATCCAGCTTTCAAAGTAATCGTGGCAAAATAACCAATTTCTAAACCGATAAAAATAGAAGATTACTTATAAAATGAGAAATGCTCCGAATGGCTTAACAGATTAGTCCCCCTCTTAAACCGGTAACTGTATATTGAAAGGCATGAAATGTATATTTATAGATACCTTTCTGGTCCTTTTCGTTACATTTTTATAAGATTCTGAGAGTTACAATATTTTTAACAAAAAAAAGTTCCATTTTTCTTTCGCCAAAACTAAACAAAGGAACAAAGTTATGAAAGTTAAGATATTTAAGCCAGACAACCTCGAAGAGACGTTATACATTGATAAACTATTATCTTCCAGGATAAATTTAAAAACGGTCAATGATGAATTTCGGCAAACTTATAAAACCTTAAACAAATATATTGTTCAATTTCGGATGAAATGTTCTAAAGGATGTCTCAGTTTCCAGTGACTATTGAAATATACAAATGAGTAAAAGTATACTTATCTTCATCTTAAAAAAGGACTACTACTATTCCTTTATTTTGAAGAAGAAATATTGTTTTTTCTGACAGCTTTGTGTTAATATTCTTTCTGAAATAATAATTACCAGACTTTGTTAATTTTTATTATATGTCCAAGTTTCGGAAGAAAAAAAATCAGGAAGATTTATGAACAAGGTAAATATTTTTTTTAATAATTTAATATTTACGGAATTTATCACTGGAAAAATAGACAAAATCTAGTTTAACTTCTAAACTAAAATTAAAAATTTCAAGAAATTATCCATTGCCACCCATCAAAATAAATTTGTACCAATTTTGGTAGCTCGAGATCAAGCAACAAAACCAGTAAAGAGTCAATACATACACAAAAACTCTCACACATTCTTTTTTAACGAATCGAAATAATTTAAAGTAATCATTAGAATTTTCAAAATGTTAGTTAGTTAATAGAAATAAGTATCATATCAGAATATGTGTTTTTTGTAATGAGGTTTTTGTCTTCAATAAAAATCCGTTGGCGAAAAATAAAATAAATTATTAACTGCACGAGTATCTCACAAAATCAGCTTTAATAACGTGTTGCAAATGCATTTACAAAAGCTGTGATTTTTTTAAAATAAGTGAATGACTACAGCAAATAAAACCTAGAAAAAAAATGTCATTTTGAGCACGTGACTATATGAAATGAAATAAATAGGAAATGTGGCATTTTTTTAAAACAATAAAGGGAGATAAAGTCTTTTGGATCGTTTGCAATACTAAAGTGACTCATCCGATTCAAGAATTAAAATGAATAAAAATATAATTGAATTTGCACGAGCAGGTCGTGCTTGACAGTTCAAGAAATGATGTTCTTGACATGATACATTGAAATATGTATTGCATATTTCATTTTAATTTTTTTCATTTAATAATTTTTTTCGTCATCATGTACATCAATGACACTCAATTAAAATTTTTAACCGTATTTTTCAAAAGCAGTATTGCATTAAAAAAAAGTATTTTTAAACTAATTTATAATTTAAAAAAAATTCTAATCATTATTTATAAAAACATAGATGTTGCTTCCCTTTTTCTTAAATTTTGATAAATTAAAAATTGTTAATTGTTTTTAATTATAATATTAATGCAATAAAATTCACGCCTCTACACAAATATTTATTCGTGTGATTTCCAGCCTTCGAAGAAGCTAAGGGAGACTAGGTACAATTAGATGATAGGTTGTCCAGGACATTTTGTTTTTAGTGGCATCATGATGTCATTGAATAAAGGTGGATTTACATTCAGCCAGCTAAAAAAATCCAGTAAATCACTCATGCGCAGAAAAAAGATTATACATGGCTGAAAGAGCGAACAATAGCTAGTTCCTGTCTCGACGGGATAGGTACTTGTTACAGAACAGTTTCTATGCATGTGTGGTCTTACTGGATGAGCAATACCTGATTGAGTTCAAAACCACCTGAAAGAAAAAGAATGCAATTTAAATAAGATCGCTCAAATTATATATGAAACTTCAAATTGCACTGAGGAGGGAATCTTGAATATTAGCGGAAAATCTAGGACAACTAGCCGTTTGCCATAGACTACTAGTTTATAATGTATTTATATGTTGTAATGTAACATGTTATATATTATAATGTAACATGTTATATGTTACGAGGTATATTCGGAAAGTAAGTACCGTTTTTTAATAAATAGAACAAAACATTTTTTTTTTCAAACAAATTTTATTATTACATGAAAGACCAAACCTTAAACTATTTTTCTACGTAGTTTCCACCAATGTTCAAACACTTGTCGTAGCGAGTGACGAGTTTTCCTATGCCTTCCCCGTAGAAACTTGCCGCCAACCCATCGAGAACACAGCTTGTGATAGCCTAATTTGTCAACAACAATTCCGTACAACACAGTACGTGAAATTTGTGGAAATTCGTCTGAAAGTATCGTTATTGTGAATCGTCTGTTCTCTTTGATTTTTTCATCAACTTTCCGTATCAGATCGTCATTGACAAGAGAACGCCGACCACTCCGAGCCTCATCGTGGACATTTTTTCGACCTTCATTAAACATTCTAACCCACTTCCGCACCATTCCATCACTCATCGCGTTTTCACCATACACTTCTTTAATTTCACGGTAAATTTCAGCCGGTTTCACATTTTTTGCGTTTAAAAAACGGATAACAGAACGAATCTCACAGTCGGCGGGATCAGTAATTGTCTTAAACATTTTAAACAAGCACAGCGAACTGGAAACACAACCTACAGCGTCCAAAATGGCGTCAGTTGAGAGTCAGTGAACAAGGAAGACTAGTGCGCATGCGCAGAACGCCGATCGCAGTGCTGCAGCGGCAGCATAATGAAACGGTACTTACTTTCCGAATATGCCTCGTATAATGTAACATTTAATGAATGGTCAGGAATTTGGGGGGGGGGGTATTTCTATTAATTTTACTTATTTATCTTAGAGAATTCAGAGTTTTAAGCTCTTAGTTCTAAAGTGCATGTTTCAAGAATATATGTTGTTGTTGTTACTTGTGACACTTGCCATGGACAAGCCCCTTGCTAATACAGCAGCAGATTTAAGCCGAAAGGAGCGTCTCTTGTTTTTGAAGTAGCACCAAGTAGGTCCAAGAGTACGACTTGTCTACACACTCAAGACATTTACTTGCACAACCCCTTTTTACAGGGGTGCACAGTCACACATCTCACAGATAGCACACAGAAGAAAAACCATGCCCGAATTGGGACTCCCAAAACACGAGGAAAACACGCTACCTCTGTGTCAGAAAAACCACTTTAAGAATATATATTTAACATATTAGAGCACAGATAAATTTTTAATCTCAAAATTTTTAATGTTTTTATTATTTTCTAATTTTTGTCAAAAAAAATTTAATATATTATAAGAAATGTGCTGAAGTCTTGTAACCAATTTTTCCCAATTTTTTTAGCATGTAGCAACAGTAGTACAGAAGCAAAATTATCGGAAGAAAAAAGTTTAATCAAAAAGTAAGTTTTGAAAATATTAAAATAACGTTTAGGTATCAAGAACTTATAACTTATCAGGATCATGATATAGCAGGAAATGATTATAATCTTGAGCACAAAATGTGAAGACATTCAAGTTAAATACAAGTGTATATTAAAAGAACATAAAAATGGTAAACTAGACTTGAGTTTTTCAGCTTATCCTTGATGCTTTGACAAGATGAAGCAATGCTAATATTTACTTAAAATATTGTTTGCATTTAAAAAAATCTTCGCAACGTTTGGAAAGAAAATTTATAATTAACCCTTTAACTGGTTTATTTTCCTTACTATCTAATAAGATGACACCTTCTATTTTAAGAATATTTTCTTATTTTGATTCAAATGGAAATCCATGGAATACTTGGCTTATCTACGTATTCGAAGTCCTTTTACTATTGATTTAATTGTTATGAATGATTTATTTTTAGTTTACAACTATCAAAATTCGATAAATCAATGCACGTACGGCGTACGGGCAAACCGGTTAAGTGGTTAAGCTTTTATAATATTTATTCTGCTTGAAATCCCAATTATTCAAAATGATTAAATCTTTTAAATAAAAGCTATTAAACTATTTTGACATATTATTCTTACCAAATATCTATATTCCTTGGCAAACAATATTATTCTAAAATAAATGCTTTCATATCTAATAAACAGATTAGAGATAAACTATTGCAAGAGTAAAATATTTGAAAGTGTCATTTTTAATGCATTTTATTTACTCTGAAAAGTCACATTAAATTGTGAAATAAATAATTCTTCCACACTTTGCATTATCGCTTTAGCATCTTAATAATCCCCTTGTAAACGAAATCACTAGTGCATTTCAAAAGAGCTACAGCGATTTTAAAAACAAATGTCGCATTTTAAAGTGATTATTTTCTTTTAATGTTCGAATTGCAATTTGAAGTGAAATTTGACATAGCGGCGAAACGATTATTTCAATCATGCGTGAAATATTTGAAAGTAAAAGTCAAGATCAAATACGCAATTTTCAATTTTTGTACTTCGAAGTATAAATAGAAAATGTTCAAAGTTTGAATATGATTTTAATAAATTATTTGAAATAAATCCTTTCTTAGTTATAACATCTATTTTTAGACTCTTTTTTCCAATGTAATTATCAAATATAATAAGTATAAATCTAATTAGTAGAAAAATGTACATTCATTTCAATTAGGGCACTATTTATTGTTGAAATTTTTGCTAAATATTAGACAATTCGAAATACTGGCATTTAATTATATTTCTTTATATATATATATATATATAATGTAAAGCATTTAATTATTTGAAAGCAGATAGCAGAGTCATGGAGAAGACAGGGTGAGTTTTTAAGTTCGTTTTATTCCATGAGTGGAAGCAGACATTATTTACAAGATGACATACAAGGAGCATCCTCTCACAGCACGGCAGAAAAGCAGAAGTGTAAAGAAGGGGCGGGAAATCATTATCCCTGGTCCTAAATACCAAGGTTTTGATAGGGAAAATATTTTTTCACAGTGCTTATATAATCAGATTTCGATGGAGTTTTCCACAATACATGCCAAATAGGCAAGGGAAACACAAAGATCTTTTTAAAGGAAAGTGCTTGGTTGGAAAATGTTCATATCTCTCAATGAGCGTGAGAATCTCTCTCAATGAGCGTGTGGCTTTTAGCCGATTTAGAAATTTTTCACAGCTTCTGTTAAATTAATTAACTAGAACAAGTGGAATGGATCAGAGAATTGAAATAAGAGAATATTTTAGAATGATATTACTATGGTCTAAATTAAGATAAGGCTTTGGAAATTAATTAGGATTAAAATTAAGAGTTTAAAATATCATTATATATTATAATGGAAGTACTAAAACGAAATAAAGGTTGATATAATACCTAAATTTAAAAACTTTTTATCATTTTTTATGAAATGAAATAAAAAAAAATTACTTTAAAAAAGTATAGATCTATAAAAAAGATTCTGCTGAATTATTTTATCATGTCCAAGCTCTTCAATTTCAAAATTCTATAAAAGCAAGGAAATTAAAATTTTTAATCTGAATTCAACCTCGATGTACTGAATAATTTTTTTTCATATAACTATGAATCAAAAGAATAAATAATTTTCAAAAATCGAAAGAAACATATGAAAAATAAATTAATTGGTCAAGGAGTCGAAATTCTCATAACAAATGTATTTAGAATTAAAATAATTAAATATAAAATACTAATTTTTTTAAGAATTAAAATGTATCTAATGAGAATCCAAAATTAATTTTACATTAACTCGTTTAAATTTTCAAATTTTATTGAACATTTCTCAAACTGAATTCTGCTAACTTTTTTTACAAACTATTGAAAAATAATTACATTTTTTGGGACAACCAAGCAAAAAGGGCCATCAACGATGTTGACAAATTATTTAGGAGTTTGCATTTCTTCAAAAGAAGAAGTCAAACTTGTCTGAATTCAGCGAAAGCGAAAACCAAGTCTTTTGATCCATGCATCCAGTCTCATGTTAATGATGTCTCTCGTTTAATTAATTGTGCCTCATAATTCTAAGTCGTATGTACATGCTTCATGGTGAACAGAGGACTCTTAATTCAAAGAAAGTGTTGATTTTTTCATTAATAAACAATCCTCAAGCGTCCGTCAAAACGTGAAATATTTACTAATAACTATTACGTTAGAAAACTCTCAGATGAATTTCAGAATAAAAATTTCCAACCCTTATTCTTACCTTAATTTATTTTGCTTCTGACAATGTGAATAAAGGAATGCTCCTGATGAATGATCTAATTATGTTGAAAAATGATGCATCATATGATACACCCCTCTTACAGATTATCCAAAATTTTAGTAGTGCAAAAATGATGTTTACACTCTATACAATGAGTAAAAAAATAAAGCCATTGCTCAGCTTTCGTCAATCAAAATGCATAAAATAGAGGACTACTGATTTGCAAACCTTTTCAAGTTCTCAGTTAAGTCTTTTAAGAAAAAAAACTAAAGAGACTAAAAGATTTAAAAGAATGTTTCTAAATCTTGATAAAACTACTTTGCTAAGCATGTAGGTTTTTAAAACGAACAAATATAAAAACTCATAAGAAGTTAAATGCTCAAAAATATACAAAAATATCAGTATAATTAAATTCAAACTTGCATTGTTTCACATCGCATCTGTTTGAGATTATTATTAAAATAAAAAAAATTATAACTCCTTGTTATTAATCAATAGTTATCTTATTACACCGATGCAATTTAAAGCAAAATTTTGCAGGAGCTTTTTGCACTGTGCATTATGCTGTAAAAACTAAAGAGATATAACGTATTTTTTCGACTTTCATATTGAAAAAAGATTGGGTACTTACGTATTATACCGTCCAGCTATAACGCCAAATTTGAAATCATCACCAATGAGTTGCTAAACCACCAATTGTAGCAATCCGGCAATGGTGTAATCCGTTGATCTTTATTGCCAAATTTAAATCCGTCGCCAATAAGTTACTAAACGGTTGGCAATTGTTGGTGAAGATGGTATAATAAATAAGTACCAAAATTTGATGCAGATTTACGATTATGGTAACAAGATCACATACCATAATTCAGTGATTAAAGTTATTGTGGGTTTTTATTATTTCATATACGTGTGGTCGAAAATGCACTCAAACAAGTGATCGATTCCATAACAAATATAGTAAAAAATTTGATTCAAATTTTGATACTTTTCGATGTTAAATCTAAGCACTAAATTGCATTCATCAGGCCTTCTACGTTTTTAAATTATTGGGTTCCCTTGTACTTAGACAACCAGAGAGACATACATCACCTAACTTGATTTTATTCAACATTTCATAGAGAACAATAAATTTAGAAAGGGGAAAAACCATATTCTAAATTTAATTTATCGAAGTCAAAACATTTTTTATTATTAGTGTGTTCACAGACACACAGACAGAAATAATTCCAAAAATGTGTTTTTCTGATCTAGAAAAGTCTGAAGTTTGAAAGTTCTTCAAAATCTCAAGTCCAGGTTGTTTAAGAAACTTTTCCTTTGCACAATTTGTAAAAATAAATGCAAAAAGAAACAAAGCAATTATTTCACACCCTAAACGAATTATTCTTAATTTTATTAGCAACTATTAATATTTGTTGGGTATTATTTACTTATTTAATTATTCCCCTGTGAGTAGATTTTTTTTATTTAGAATTTTGTCCAGATTCATAAGATACACGAATAAATTTATTATTAAATTGTGACATCATATAATAAATAGAGGAATACTGAAATTTTAGCATAAAAGAGAGAAAATAAATGGAAGATTCAGTTTTGCTAAGCAATAATAATGTTATTATTTTCACTAATTTTATATTTCTTGGAATTGTTCCAATAGCTGAAATTCCTTACAAATTACGGTTAGAAAAGGAATATCTAACTCTTTTCTTAACTACATTTAAATTTTGTTTGAAAGATCTCGCCAGTTGTATTTTCTTCCATGTCTATCCCCCACAAAGCTCAAAGTCGTTTAGGAGCCACAGGTTCAATAGTAGGAATGAGATGATGTTTTTATTTTCCTTTAATCCCTTATCCACCCTCGGGGGGGGGGAGCTCGTAATTGAGGAAGAGAAACTTACTGCTTGGCGGTTGTTTCAGTACTTACGTGTTATGCCGTCTAAATTCATCGCCAATGAGTTGCTAAACGGCCAATTATGGCAATCCGGCAATGGTGTAATCCGTTTATCTTTATCGCCAAATTTAAATCCGTCGCCAATGAGTCACTAATCCGTTGACGATCTTTGTCGAAGACAGTATAACACGGAACACAAGTACCTACGTATTATACTGTCCGATTTTATCACCAAATTTGAAGTCGTCGCCAATGAGTAGCTAAACCGGCAATGGTGTAATTCGTTGATCTTTATTGCCAAATTTAAATCCGTCGCCAATAAGTTACTAAACGGTAGGCAATCGTTGGCGAAGACGGTATAATACATAAGTAACGTTGTTTTTTTCTGCTCTGAAGGGTACACAAAACGGTGGGAATCTTGCTGGTGGTACCGAGCCGGCGACGGCCCGTAGGACTCAACCACAGTTCTCGACAGTTTTGCTGTCGCTACAATCTGATCAAACATTGTTTTTTTATCCGTGTTTCTTCGAGTCAGGTAGTACAATCAGTAGTATAATTTTCTTTGAAGTATTGACAACTTCTTATCAACCAATAAATTCTAAACAGTTGCAGTTAACGAAAGATTTTAAAAACAGATGTTAATATTATGATGTGACTTCCACCCTTCCTGTACTGTACCAAATAAAATTAGAATAAAATAAAATCAAAATGACTGCAGTTATTGTATACATATATTATACGCTTTTCATGCCGGCTTTCTGGTACATAAATACTGCGTCTTCCTCGTGTTCTGTGAGTCTCGGGTTCGAGTCCCGATTAGGCTGTGGTTGTTCTTCTGTGTGCTGTCTGTGAAATGTGTGAATGTGACCCCCCTGTAAAAAGGGGCTTTGCAAGAGAATGAGACGAGTGTGTGACTAAGTCGTACTCTTGGCCCTAATTGGAGCTACTTCAAAAACAAGATAGACTCATTCGGTTTAAAATCTCCGAGGACCATCAGCTGCTTGTCCATGGCAAGTGTCATTAGTAACAACAACAGCAACAATATGCTTTTTGTTGAGTTACATAAAATTATGACATTTTTGATATAATAATTTATAGACAATTTTTTAATATGCAGTCTATAAATAATTTATGCCCTTTTAAACAAATTATTTATAGACTGAATCAATGGCAACAGCTCTAACTATTTTTTTAAGGCTTTAGACGATATAATTATAATATTTTCAAGAATATGCAAAAGAGTATCACAACAAAACTTCCTTTAATTCAGTTTTTCAAACACAATGAAAAAGGTTAATGAATATAATTTATTTTGTTTCAATAAGTTGATTAAAGTTGCATGTCATAACATGTGATATTGACCTTATTAAAAACTGTCTGTGAATCAAGATCTTGGTGTAACTGAGAAAAAAAATATCATTTTTTTAATCTAATAATTAGATCATGATAACTCGTTATATTTTAAAATGTTCTAAGATAGCGATTCAATCATGCAGAAAACAATTTGACCTTTCAAAATAATCAAAAAAGTATCATTCCATTTGTGCTACTGATATATAAATACGTCTGAGATCATGAGAAATATCAGTTTGCTTTTACTTTCTTGGCAAATAAACATTACAATGATATCTCAGGTAAGATTTAGAATACTAAATTCTCAGAAATAGATCTTTTTCATTTGAACTTAATTATATTTAGTGTTACATAAAAAATTAAATAGAATTATTTTCAAAGTTCTTCATTATTATACCAGAGGGACAATTTATTTTTATAATTATTAATACTATTTTATTCCTTAATTTAAAATCCATTATAATTAACATTATAGATTCCTAAAGGCTATTATTTTCGAATTTACAACAGCGTATAGTAGAATGTTATTGAACTTTATTTACATTTGTCGATATGACAAATAATCCCTGAAAATATTAAAATAGCATAATAAAATTGATAATTTTTAAGTAATGAAAATTTCAAATTCTCGCGTATCAGAAAATGAGAAAAAAAATTATTACAAGATTTTGTAATTTTAAACATGAAAAAAAGGATTAAAAAGAATGAAATGGAGCAAGTCAAGTTAAACTGCATTATTCACATTTTCTACATATAAATTTAAAATCAAGTTTTAATGTTTAAATACATTAGTCGCATTTGAAAGAAATCTGGCTGCATTAATATTCTTAATCTAGCAATATCGGTACTTACGTATTAGACCGCCTTCGCCAACGATCGCCAATGGCGGTGACGGATTTAAATTTGGCGATAAAGATCAACGAATAACACCATTTCCGGATTACCATAATTAGCGGTTTAGTAGCTTATTGGTGAAGACTTCAAATTTGGCGATAAAGGATGATCTAATACGTCAGTACAGTAATATCAATCAATTTGAATGTTACATATAGACTGAGCAAAAATAAACTTCTTATTTTAATTTAAAGCTGAACAATAAAAAGCAGAAACTTATTGCCAATAATATCTGTAAAATAATAAAATTAATTTGTGAGATCGGCGAGGGTACAAGAGCTGCAAATGAAATAAAAGGGAATCAAATCGGGGCATTTAAAGGAGGTTAGAGAATCTGATATTGTTTTCTCTTAAGATAACTTATAATGAAATAAAACTCTATTTAAAGTATTAAAAATTAATTAAATTTAATTAAGGAATTAATATTTGAAAAAACCGTATTAACATCGAGTGTCATCCGCAACAAGTTTTAAAAAATGTATTTGAACTTGATTGGATGAATAAAAATAATTTTATTGATGATGGAAAATTTGAATAAGATATATAAATAGGTATTTACGTATTATACCGTCTTCGCCAACGACTGCCAACGGTTTAGTAACTTTTTTGGCGATGGATTTAAATTTGCCCCTAAAGATCAACGGATTAAGCCATTGCCGGATTGCCATAGTTGGCGGTTTAGTATTTCATTGGCGATGACTTCCAATTTGGCGATAAAGTTGGAGTATTATAAGATCTTTATAATATTATAAAGATCTTATAATACTACCTATAAATATATATAGGGAGAATGTGAACTAATAGTAGGAATTGAAATATAGGTATCAGGAGGTTTTCAGCGATCAGGGGGAAATCAGAAAAGTGTTTGGAACCAGAAAACTGGTTCATTGATTCTGCCAATTATTTTAGATTTACACGTGCTTTTCAAACATTCTGAGTGTTTTCTTTTTTCTTTTACATTAGGCTTTTATCTTGGCTTCCTTGGCAGTGGCTGCTTTTGCTAGCTTATATCATGAGGTAAGTGCTCAAAAGCTGGACTCTTCTGACTTGTAACTTAGTCTTTACTATAAAAAAATGAAATGTTGTCAAATTATAAATATTATTTATAACAATGTCTTTAAATTTTGCGATATTTAATAAAAAAATAATGGCACATTTTCTATTTCAGTTAAGAATATGATATAGAAAAAAATATATGATTTTTAGCAAAAATTATTTTAATGTACTTATTAGAAATGTATTCTACAACCATTAATATTTCATTTCCTAAAATGCCACTTTTTCCATTCTCGAATGTTAACAAATAAAACTAAAGCAACTAACTAAAGATCTTAAAATACTACTGTAATTTCAAAAGAACATATAATCGAAGGAACACTTTTTACTCATTATAATGTTTTTTCCTTTTAGCCCATCCACCATCTCCAACCCTTCAAGTTCGGTTACAGCGTGAAGGACAAGCACGGAGAACAGCACCGAGAAGAAGTCGGCGACGGCAAGAACGTGAAGGGAAGCTACGGATTCACCGATGCCAGGGGAATCAGGCGACAGGTCAACTACGTCGCTGACCACGCTGGTTTCAGAGCCGAGGTCAAGACCAACGAACCCGGCACCGCCAACCAGAACCCCGCAGCCGTCCACATCATCTCCGACGCTCCCTACGGACACGGAGGATATGCCGGAGTTGGAGATTACGGATATGGAGGTGTCGGAGCATCAGGATTGGGATATGGATATGGAGGTGTTGGAGCTGCCGGTTTGGGATACGGATATGCTGGAGTTGGTGGATATGGTGGTCTTGGATATGGGGGATATGGTCTTGGCAACGGAAGACTTGCAGGTTTAGGATATGCTCGTTACGGATTTTAAATATATTCTTGTTATGCTTATGATGCAGTTGTCTAATAAATGCTTATTTATCTGATTTCGAATACTTTTTTTGTTTTCATCAATTCAAAATCATCAAAAAGCTATCAGAAAATCAACTTAATGCAAATATGGGATTTAAAAAAGATATTTTAAATATTCGTACAATTTATTTGGAGAAAACTGCCATTATATTTCTACTATTCTATATTAATTTCAATTTTTAATTTAAGTAATTAAGTTCAGTAATTTTATCTATACTTCTTAATGCATTATTTTTTTATTTTCCATATTTTGCAGATGGTATTTATGTTTTTTTCTATAAAAAAATAGTGTAGACAATTCTTAATTCTTATTCTTAATTTCAATATTAAATATATTTATTCAAGTAATACCACTATTTGAAATTTTTAATTTAAAAATAGTAGCATGAAGCTAAAATATTGTTGTAAACAATATTTTTAGAAATCCTCTACCAAACTGATACAAGTAACTTATTATCATGTCAGAACATGATGTTGTTGTAGGAATGAGGTTTTTGGCGTCAACAAAAATTCGTAGGTCCAAAAATAAACATTTTATTATCTGCCCGAGAATCTTAAAAAATCAGCTTTTAATAATACGTTGCCATTGCATTTACAAAACCTCTGATTTAAAAATAATAAGTTAATGACTACAGCAAATAAAACGTAGAAAAATGTCATTTGGAGAACGTAAATGAATAGGAATGTGATATTTTTTTAAACAATCAATGCGAGGCAACGTTTTTGGATCGTTTGCAATACTAATGCGACTCATTCAATGAAACAATTAAAATGAATAAAAATATAATTGAACTCGCACGGGCACGTGGTGCTTAACCATTCAAGAAATTAAGTTCTGACATGATACATTGAAATATGCATAGCAGATTTCATTTTAATTTCTTTTCTTTTTTTTTTTACAATATTTTCTAATTTTCATACTTTCCAATTTCATCAATTTGAAATTATCATAACTGTAACAACAACAAAGCAGTTTGACTCAGAGCTGGAATACAAAATATTATAGAAAATTGAAATTTTAAAAGTAAATAATTGTTAGGAACACTAAAATAATGATAATAAATCAAAAAATTCAATGTTTTTTTAATGAACTCAAAATTATTTAAATTCCTTTGAAGTTCTCTTCTATCACCTCTCTTTAATTCTAAATATTAATAAGATTGAAAATATATTATGAAATCAATAAGAATATTCAATTTCCATTCATAAATAGGATGCTCCGACAGTTTAATTACATCAGAAAAGAATTTGTAAGATATGTAAAAACTAAATTGTACTTAATTTCAGCACGGATACTTCTAAAATTAAAGAATATTAAAAAAGAATATTAAAAAGAAAACATAAAATTTGCTTTTCCAAAAAAAGCAGCCATCCGGGGGGGGGATAAAAGCCCCTCAAATGAAAATGAGATCCTTCCTGAATATTGTTTGGATCTCGCCACACTGGAGGGTACACTACTAGGTAGGGTTTATACTCCTCCCATCGATGACGAAATGTACTTCCTACGGGGAGGATTGTACCGTGACTGGTGAAAGCCATTTGCGCTCAATAATATTTCCCATCAATGTTGATGTTGCGGTGATCTGTTATTCAGTATTAGAGTTTAAATCCGTGTGCCTTCGTGGCTGGTCAGAGAATCTAGATATGACTTCCAAAAAAAAAAAAAAACATTTATTTAAAACCTGAGTCCTAACAAAAATTAAGACTAAAACATTTGTTTAAGTTCATGTATATTTGAAGGTTTCCGTTCTCAAAAAAAACTGAAAGCGTATACTTAGAAATAATTTTTAGGATAATTTTTTCTTAACTGGAAAATGACTAAACCAGAGAAATTCATAAAATTCCCTTGGAATTCTCTTAAAAATAATCTTCAAAGTTTTTCTGATTTCTTTTATATATTTTAGAATAATTTTTTCCTCACTGGAAAATATCAGAGC
This sequence comes from Argiope argentata, assembly GCA_026289955.1. NCBI lineage: Eukaryota > Metazoa > Arthropoda > Arachnida > Araneae > Araneidae > Argiope > Argiope argentata. The sequence goes on along the minus strand of JAOUZG010004552.1, from coordinate 5,693,090 downwards.
CAGATAAATTCAGATAATTCTCTTGGTATTCTTTCAAAAATAATTTTCAAAGCTTTTCTTATTTCTTACCCACACTGAAGGCAGAGACAAAATGTTATAGAGAAAAATGCAATTCCCGCCACAAAGATTTTTTTTAACGTTTCTTAAAATGAAATGTATAGATTTTATTTAAGACCTCTTGAAACAAGATTACAATTTTGGAGACAACAAAGCAAAAAATATCTTCAAAGACGTCTGGAAATTGTTCGCACTTTATATTTCTTCAAAATAAAAAGCCAAACTTATCCAAGTATAGTGAACGCGAAAACCAAATCTTTGATGATGATGATGTCGTGTCTGCTTTTAACCACGGAAAGAGGGGTGCAGTAGCTTCTGAGGGTATGGAAGTCTGACTTCTAGCTCATTTGAGGATGAGTCCCACACACACACGCTTACACAGTTCCTTTTTACAGGGGGGCACATTCACACATCTCACAGATAGAACAGAACAACCATGCCCGAACCGGGACTCACAGAACACAAGGAAGACGCGCTACCTCTGTGCCAGAAGGCCGGCAAACCAAATCTTTATATTCAATTTTTCCAGTTACAGGGGAAGGAGTGCCCCCCTGTAGCAATTTATGTCTTATAAGTGTCCATCATTATTCAAATTCACTTGCGTACGTTTTGTAGTGAACAGAAGAACTTTTATACAAAATAAGTAATACATTCTTCAGAACATCCATACTCAATAAGTCTTAAGCCTCCATTTTATAAAAATGTACTACTTTTCTGGAATTGTAAAAAAGCTCTCAGAATAATTTCGAATTAAAAAAATTTAACCGTTAATTTCAAATTAATCTATTTTGTTTATGAAAATGTGAGTAAATGAATTTTACAAGTGGAGTCATAGTCAAGAGATAATCGTAATTAATCGGGACACCAAGCAAAATAACTGCAATTAAGGACACCGCATTTGCAAATTGTCTAAAAACATGCACCGTGCAAAAAAAAGAGGATTAAAAGATGAAAGCAATTAGCGGGAACTGTGTTTGAGTCCTTATGACCATCACCGGTCACGGTGCAAACCTCCCCGAAGGAAGTACGTCCCGTCATCGAAGGGAGCTGTATTACCCCCACCTATTAGTGTACCCACCGAGTTGGCATGATCCAACCACCATGCCGGAAGCACCTCATTCCCAATTACGAGGTACCCCAGGGGAAATGCTATACATGTAAAGGAAAAATGAATGATCGAAATCAATGATATCTGGTGTCGGATCTTTTGACTTAAATTGTTATTTTATAACAAATTTCTTTTCCAATCAGTTGAAAAAAAGCTTCCAAAATATTTTTTATTTTCGAATATTGCGCATTAACCGGATTCGCAAATGGCATACAAGGAAATTATGATATCATATAGAGTCCACAATTTTTATGCGGTTGGAGGAAAAATTCCTTTATTAGAAATTAGGCAAGAAAATATTAGGGAGACACTGTCAATAGCTTACAATATTTTCAAATGTACACAATGTTAAATAAAAACAAAATATCATCACTTTCAATTTTCAAAATCTTAAGAAAAAATATGTTAATAATACATTTTTTTTTTTTTTTTGGATTCAAGGTTGATCAAAATTAAATTTCATAATAATTTATGCTAGCCTTATTAAAAATATCTTCTCATAAATACCTGTTAAGGCAACTGAGGAAAAAAAATCGACAAAAATTTTTTAATCTAATAATTAGATCACGATAACTAGTTATATTTTAAAATGTTCCAAGATAGCAATTCAATCATGCAGAAAGAAATTTATCCTTTCAATATAAAAGAAAAAATATCATTGAATTCATGTTCTTGATATATAAATACACCTGAAATCCTGAGTGATATCAGTTTGCTTCTACTTTCTTGGCAAATAAACATCACAATGATATCTCAGGTAAGATTTAGAATATTAAATTCTAAGAAATAAATCCTTCTTTATTTAATTTTAATTACAGCTTTTATTATAAAAATTAATTTATAAAGAATTATTTTTAGGTAGATCTTCATTATAATACAAATCGACACATTTCTAATTTCAATTGTTATCTCTATTAAATATGTAGCTCATTATAATAAAAATTATAGAATCCTTAAAAAAATTCGAATTTACAACATCAAAGCATAGAATTTCATTGAAATTTATTTATATTTGTCGATATGATGAATAGGTCTAGAAAATATTAAAATAGTTTAATGTCATTTATAGTTTGTCAATATGGAATACTTAAAATTTTCACGAATCAGAAAATGAGAAAAAAAAATTTATTTCAAGATTCTGCCTTTTTAAACATGAAAAAAGAATTCATAAGAATGAAATGGAGCAAGTAAATTTAAATGATATTATACATATTTGTTGTATTTGAATAAACTAACAATTTTTAAATCCTACCTCGACGGCGAGCTGGTACAGAGGTAGCGCGTCTGCCCCGTGAACAGTGCGTTCTGGGTTGGAGTATCACTTCGGACATGACTGTTCTTCATCTATTCTATCGATGTAATGTACGAATGTCCCCTTCTATAAAAAGGGTTGTGCAAGAAAGTGTGACTCATGAGTAGTTAAGACGTGCTCTTTACGCTACTTAAAACAAGAGTCACACCTTTCGGCTTAAAATCGCTGCATTATTAAGTTTATGCGCTTAATGATTGCATCATTAAGTTTATCCATGGCAAATCCCATTAGAAACAACCACTTACCGCAGAAAAAAAATCCTTTTTATTTAAGTTAAAGTTGAGCTTTAAAAAAAGAG
>JAOUZG010004552.1:5663700-5690305 GCA_026289955.1 Argiope argentata | reverse complement strand
ATTTGGTGAAATCAGGGTCAAATATTTCTTTCCTTATACTTCTGAAAACTCTTGGACTAAAGCGGCCAAGATACCATATTTAATTTTCAGGATCTTTCAAATGAAATAAAAATCGGCTGATTCGTAGCGGCTTTGGGATTCTGATGCAGTATTTTCCTTCGAGATATTATAGTGAAATAAAATTATTAAAATGTAACTCAAAGTGCTTATATTATCATAACGGCTAGGCAAAAGGAGTAGGAATAATTTAGGCGCCAAACTTAGAAGGCGCCTTGGCTTATTTATTAACTAAATACATGTATTAAATCTATTTATAGAAAAGCATCATATGGGGCCTCAAAAATAAAGTTATAATCGAGATTGCTAAATCATTGTTGGCGATTGTGGAAATAGCTATACTCCAGTTTTGTAAAAGCATTGATGACCGATAAGAAGGAAAAAAACAAATTCACATTATTATCCAAGAGGTTACTTTGAAGGTCATTAAAAGGACGGAAAAAAATCACGCGACAATTAAGTATTTAGGGTTCATGAGCAATTGGAAGGAAATCAGAAAAGTGTTTGGGACTGGGAGACCAGTTCAAGGATTCTATTAATTATTATTTTAACTTTCTATTTAACTTGTTTTTAAACATTCTGAAGGGTTTTTTTTTTTTCATTTATAATAGGTTTTTGTCTTATCTGCCTTAGCAGTGGCTGCTTTTGCCAGCTTACATCATGAGGTAAGTGATCCAACTATGAAATCTTCTACCCTGTATCTTTCCCTTTCGTATTACCAAAAGGAAGATGTTATGTAGTCATGTAAAGAATATATCAATCTATTCACATTTGTTCTTGAAAAAATTCATAAAAATTCAATCGAGAATGTTCAATTTTAAGTAAAAATTAGATATTCAAAGAAATACTTGATTACAAAAAAAAAGAATATTTATGTACACTTAATAGAATTGTATTCTTCCTCTGTTAATATTTTTAAAAGATATTCCACTTTTTTTTACTGTCGTAAGACAGCAAATAAAACTAAAATGATTGACAATAGAGCTCACAAAAATACTGCAACTACAGAAAAGCATATAATCGGAATTTTTTTCTTTTTTTTACTTTAATTAAAAATTACTTTAAATTTTCTTTTAGCCCATCCACCATGCTCCCCAACCCTTCAAGTTCGGATACAGCGTGAAGGACAAGCACGGAGAACAGCACCGAGAGAAGTCGGCGACGGCAAGAACGTGAAGGGAAGCTACGGATTCACCGATGCCAGGGGAATCCGTCGACAGGTCAACTACGTCGCTGACCACGGTGGTTTCAGAGCCGAGGTCAAGACCAACGAACCCGGCACCGCCAACCAGAACCCCGCAGCCGTCCACATCATCTCCGACGCTCCCTACGGACACGGAGGATGTGCCGGAGTTGGAGATTATGGATATGGAGGTGTCGGAGCTTCAGGATTGGGATATGGATATGGTGGTGTTGGAGCTGCCGGTTTGGGGTACGGATATGCTGGTGTTGGCGGATATGGTGGTCTTGGATATGGAGGATATGGTCTTGGATACGGACGACTTGCAGGTTTAGGATATGCTCGTTACGGATTTTAATTTTATACTTGTTAGGCTTATTATGAAATTGTCCAATAAATATTTATATATCTGATATCGAATACTTTTCTGTTTTTATCAATTTAAAATCATCAAAAAGTTTTGAGAAAAACACTTTGATGCAAAGCTGGGATTTAAAAAAGAAAAGGTAAACTAAAATATTTTGAATATTTGTATAGTTCCTTTTGAGATCCCTGTCATTAGATTTTTAACCATTCTATATCAATTTCAAATTTTAACTTAAGTATTTAAGTTCAGTAATTCTATCTATATTTCTTAATGCATAATTTTTTATTTTCAATTAAAATTTTAATGTTGATATTAATATTTTTCTTCAATAATAAAAAATATAGACAAGAATTATTTAAAACAATGGCCGAAATAAAAAGAAATTACAAATTTCAATATTAAATATATTTATTCGAATAATAGCACTTTTGACATTTTTCCTTACAAATTCGTTGCACAAAGCTGAAATAAATTGCGTTTGAAAGCAATATTTTTTTAGAAATCCTTTACCGAATAATTAGTGTAACTTATTTCCCAATATTTTCTACTTTTCCTACTTTACAATTCCATAAATTTCAAATCATCACAATTGTAACAACAACGCAATTTCACTCAGAGCTGGAATATAAAAAGTTAAAGAAATTGTATTAAAATTTTGAAAGTAAAAAAAATTTAAGATAAGGCTAAGATAAGGTTATTAAATCCCCAAAATTCTATTGCGTTTTTTCTGAGCTCAGAATTGTTTAAATACCTCTGAACCTCTCTTCTATCAGTTATATTTCCTTTTTAGTAATAATAGGATATTTAAAAATATGTTATGAAATCAATAAAAATATCCGATTTGTATTCATAAGATTTTCTGACAGTTTAATTAAATTTGAAAATAATTTCTGAAATATTTTTTAATAAAATTGTACTTAATTTTCTTGGATGCTTTGAAATCAAAATCTTAATCATAATATAAAGAATGAAACATAAAATTTTATCTTTCTAAAAAGGAATTTATTTAAAAACTGAATCCTAACAAAAAATGAAACTAAAAAATTTGCTTAAATCCATGTACGTCTGTAGGTTTACGTTCTCAAAAAGAAAAAAAAACCTTAAAAATACAGGGCTTTATAATTTTTAAGATAATCTTTTCCTAACTGGAAAAAATCCAAACCACAGAAATTCGGAAAATTCTCTTGGTATGATATAAAAAAATAATTGTCAAAATTTTTCTTAATTTTTTTAGTATACTAAAATGCAAAGACAAAATATTCTAGAGAAAGATATATGTCAGAATGCAATTGCCGCAACACAGAATTTTTAAAGCGGTTCTCAAAATGAAATCCATAAACTTTATTTACAACCTCATGAAACAAGATTACAATTTTGTGGCCAACAAAGCAAAAAAAGATCTTCAACTACGTCTGGAAATTGCTCGCACTTTATATTTCTTCAAAATAAAAAGCCAAACTTATCCAAATTTAGTGAATGCGAAAACCAAATCTTTATATTCACTATTTCCAGTAACAGGGAAAGGAACGCCTCTGCTTTAACAATTTATGTCTTATAAATGTGTATTATAGCTTCATGTCACATGCCCACGCTTTGTAGCAGGCAGAAAACTCTCACAACAAAATAAGTAACACATTCTACAAAATATCCTTACAAAATAATCCTTAACCGTCCATGAAAAAGTGATGTCTTTACTAGGAATTTTAAGGAAGCTCTCAGATTAATTTCAGAGTAAAAATTTTTAACTCTTAATGTTAATTTTTTTCATGTCAGAACATGATTTTTTGAAAAAAAGGTTTGTGGGGTCAACAAAAATCCGTAGGTGAAAAGTAAAAACATCCCTAGGCTAAAAATAACAATTTTATTATCTGCAAGAGCATTTCAAAAAATCAGCTTTTAATAACAAGTTTCCATGGCATTTATAAAGGCCCTTATTTTAAAAAAATAAGTTGATGACTACAACAAATAAAACCTAGAATATCATTTTGAGCACGTGATTATATAAAATGCAATAAATAGGAAATGTAATATTTTTTAAACAATGAATGCGAGACAAAGTTTTTTGGATCGTTTGCAATACTCAAGTGACTCATTCAAATGAAACAACTAAAATGGATTAAAAAAATATAATTTAACTTGCACGAGCACGTGATGATTGGCCGTTCAAGATGTTCTGACATGATACATTGAAACATGCAAAGCAGATTTCATTTTAATCTTTTATAATCTATTTTGTTTCTAACAACGTGAGTAAATGGATTTAACAAGTGGCATCAAAGTTACATGACAAACATAATTAATGGGTATACCTAGATATGGGGAAAATATTGCGTATTGTCTAAAAACATGTACTTTTCAAAACTAATTTTTTACGCTTCACACAGTTAGTAAAAAATATGTTTTCTTTCTTGATCAGCCTTTGCCTGTTAAAATGCAAGATAGAAGACGATTATTGAAAAGAAAATTTTTTAAGATCCATACTAACATCCGGGATTTTTAAAGATATCAAATAAAAATTTTGAACAAAATTTTTTGAAAACTCATAAAAAATCAAAATTAAAGAAAAGATCTAAAACATAAATACAATTGAATTTAAAATTTGAATATAAATTCTACTGTATTTCCCATTTATTTTAAATAAATATCAAAAACCAATAAATGAAAAAAAATAGTTCTTTTGTTTAAACAATAGCTATCAACAGCAGAGATATAATATAATGCAAAATCCTGCCAGGATTGTTTTTCCTAAACATTTTACAATATTAATTTTTTTAATTATCCCTCCTCCCCCCGCATTACAATACACACAATTGTGCACCTTGTACAAAACCATAAACGTGTAGAATTATAGATTGTTACATTTAGTTCTACAATTTTCAGAATTTTATTTTCACAATCTTGTACATGAGCCTATTGTGCTATGCAGGGAATAAAAGAAAACGTAAATGCGTCTATCTTCCATCTTTCCAGTTAAAAGGAATTTGATTTAGGCTTAAAATTATGGTAAAATGACCACATACCATATTCCATTGACCTAAGTTCTTGTGTTTTTGAGTTATTTCTTTTGCATATTTGTGAATGTATAGACACATAGATGATCAATTCATTTACAGATATAGCATAAAATTGGATACAGATCTACACTTATATTCTAAATCTGTGCATTAAATTGTATTCATCTAAATTTTTACATTTTGAAGTTATCGTGTTCCTATGTACTGGAACGGATGGACAAAAATACTTCTTCTTAATTGATTTTGATTAAATTCTAATTGGGAATATCGGTTTTATTTCATTTCAATTAAATAGAGGTTTCTATACACTCAAATTTTGAGTATTAAAGTCATATTATTATTTATTATCTTATATATATTATCATCATTGTTTAAATCAACTTTTCTAATGAAAAACAGTGCCATGGGAACATAGTGTAGTTTAAAATGTAAACTTTTTGTTTCTCTTTCACTTAAATCTCGAGATGTTTCAATTTTTTTTTTTTGTATTCACCTATTTAATTAAAATAATTTTTTTTTCATTTTTAGCTTCCGGCAGTGGTAAAAAATCATGCGTTTGAATATTAGTAGGAGAATGGCTTCAATTTCAGAATAAAAATGTAATCTATCATTCAAAATATAACTAATTTTGAATTTTTGAAATTCAGAAAAAGTTGTTGTTGTTGTTGTTATTATTATTATTGTTGTTGTTGTTGTTGATGATGATGATGATGATGATATTTTGTAATTTTCAAAATTTAGGACAAACTGTCAAATCTTGCAGCGATTATTAAATTTTTAAAAAAGTAATTCATTAAATTGTGAAATTCAATGTTTATTTATTGTTGCGCAGAGCTTTTTGTTTTCAGAAGTTACCATAAGGAAATACCAAAACATCGCTTGCCTTTTAATTAATTAAAATTTCAAAAAAATATGCCCAACTACATAACAGCTATAAGTTTTCGCATTATTTGTGATCCATGTCAAATTTTGAAAAAATATAGAAAAAAAGGGAGAGTTTGTCAGTCTGCATTTCCACAAATGTATAGCGCGATATAAAGCAAAAACGAATGATTCAAATCTTTATTGTCTGGTGTTAGATCTTTTCATTAAAAGTATAGTTTTGTATCAAATTTTAGTTCCAATCAGGTGGAAAAAAAACTCTCCAAAAATATATTTAAGATTTTCGAGTATTAACTGTTAATTGGATGCCAAATATTCGGCAATGCCATACAAAGAAATTACAGTTTCATATAGAGACCACAATTTTTATACAGTTAAAGGAAAATACCTTTACTAGAAATTATTCAAAAGTATTTAGGGAGATAGTGACAGCAACTCAAAATATTTTCAAACACCTCCAATAGAGATAAGCATTAAAAAACCGTCACTTTAAATCAATTTAACAAATCTTAAGAAAAAATATGTTACCAATGCAGTTTGTTTTGTTTTAAGGTCAATTAAAATTATATTCCATAACTACTGATATTGACCTTATCGATGTATCGATCTTCGTATCTATGCCTTAATGCAATTGTAAAAAAGAATTATCGAAAAAGATTTTTAATCTAATAATTAGATTGCAATAACTCCTTTTATTTTTAAATGTTCTAAAATAGCGATTCAATCATGCAGAAAACAATTTAACCTTTCAATACTTTTTTTTAAAATGTCACATTTCATTCAGTCAAGTGATATATAAATACGCCCGAAATCATGAGTGATATCAGTTTGCTTTTACTTTCTTGACAAATAAACATCACAATGATATCTCAGGTAAGATTTTCAATATCAAATTCTAAGAAATAGATTTTTCTTCATTTAATTTTAACTACAGTTTTTATTATAAAAATAAAGATTAAAATTAATATGCTATGCATATTTCAATATATCATGAAAGAATATAATTTCTTGAACAGCAAAACACCACGTGCTCGTGTGAATAAATTATATTTTTATTCATTTTGATCGTTTCATTGAGTGAGTCATTTTAATATTGCCAACAATCCAGAAAAACACTTTGTCTCGCATTGATTGTTTAAAAAAAATATCACATTTCCTGTTTATTTCATTTCATATAATTACATGCTCAAAATGATATTTTTCTTGGCTTTATTTGCTGTAGTGCTTATTCTTTTTAATTTGAACTTTCATAAATGCAATGACAACGCGTTATTAAAGGCTGATTTTTTTTAGTGCTCGTGCAGATAAAATTTCAATTTTTCGCCAACGGATTTTTGTTGACGCCATAAACCTCATTCGCAAAATAACATCATGTTCTGACATAATGATAAATTTATGAAGTATTTTTAGGTAGATCTTCTTTATCGTGCAAATGTATTCATTCCTTATTTTAATTATTACTTCTATTAAATATATAATTCATTATAATAAATAATATATAATCCGTAAATCTTTTTTTTTCTAATTTACGTCAATATAGCATAGAATGTTTTTGAAATTTATTAAAATTTATCGATATGAAAAATGAGCCTTGAAAATATTAAAAGAGCCTAATGTCATTGATAGTTGGAAACCATATTTTCACACATCAGAAAAATGAGTAAAAATTTGTTATAAGATTCTGTTTTTTTAAACATGAAAAAGGACTTAATAGGAATGAAATGTAGCAAGCCAAGTTAAATAACATTATCTAAAACTAAACTAAACAAAAAAATTTTACATCTTACCTCGACGGTGTCCTGCACATAGGTAGCACGTCTGCCCCGCAAAGAATGCGTTCTGGGTTCGAGTATTGCTTCGGACATGATTATTCTTCATCTATTCTAGGGTGAGATGTGTGAATGTTCCCCCTCTACAAAAAGGGGGCTTTGCAAGAAATTGTTATTCATGAATAGCTAACATATGTTCTTGTCTTGTCATCTTTCGGCTTAAAATCGTTGATTGCGTCCATAAGCTTATCAGTGGCAAATGCAATTAGAAACAATTTCTTACCACAGAAAAAAATCATTTTAGTTAAAGTTGAGCTTTAAAAAAAGGACACGTTTAATGCTTTAAGGCATCTGAAAAGTAAAAATTATTTGGCGAAATCGGGGGTAAATATTACTTTTGTTATATTTCTGAAAACTTTTGGACTCAAGCGGCCAACAAGGCCAAACCTAATTTTCAAATGAAATAAAAATTGGCTGATTCGTAGCAGTTATTACTCGGTTCCGCTTTACAACGGAAGGAGGGGTGCAACAGCTTCTGAGGATGGACACCTGAGCACCCGAAGTCAGAAGTCTGATAGCTAGCTCACACACGTCACAAGCCTTTTTTACGTGGCCGAATTCATTCATGCGTTTCATTCATTCATATACAAATTGTAATTTAAATTAGGAACAGACAACGATCACCTCTGACTCAGTACCCTCAGTGATATTACTCTCGACAAGGAGGACCTCATGACCACGAGAGATTTAATGAACGCCAGTAATACACATTCGAGGAGTCTTCGGATGGTGAGGTCCAAACTCGCAACCTAAGGAGTACGAATCCAACGTTGTTCTAACCAGGGTATCCAAATGATTAGGGCTTTGGGATTTGAGCTTTGGTTTTCTCCTTAGAAATCTTACAGTGAAATAAAATTGGTAAAATGTTCCACAAAATGCTTATATTGTCACAATGACCAGGACAAAGGAGTAGAAATGATTTAGGAGCCAATCTTAAAAGATGCCACTGGCTCATTTATTTAATAAATACATTTATTAATTCTTTTTATAGAAAAGCACCGTATGGGGTCTCAAAAATAAAGTTACAACCAAAGTTTGTTAACCATAGGCGACGAATGTGGGAAACATGCTATAATAAAATTTTGCAACATTGTTTCCGATAAGATGATAGGAAGCAAATTCACTTTAAGACACAAGAGGTCGCTTTCAAGATCATTAAAAGAAAGGAATCAGAACAGTCTCTGGAACTGGTGGATTAGGTCATTGGTTCCACCAATTATTTTAACTTTCTATGTGTTTTTCAAATATTCTAAGTGTATTTTTTTCTTTTATAAAAGGTTTTTGTCTTATCTGCATTAGCAGTGGCTGCTTTTGCCAGCTTACATCATGAGGTAAGTAATCCAACTATGAAATATTCTGTTCTGTATCTTTTCCTTTCGTATTACTAAAAAGATGTTATGTTGTCAAATAATGAATATATCAATATATTTAAATTTGCTCTTGCGAAAATTCATAAATCAATAGTGAAATTCCGCTTTCAAGCAAAAATATAATATATTTAAAATAAATATCTGATTACAAAAAAGAATATTTATATACACTTAATAGAAATTTATTCTTCGGCTGTTAATATTTTCTTTTAAGATATTAAATTTTTTTACTGTCATAAGTCAGCAAATAAAAATTGATTCATAGATATAGATTTAGTACAGATATTTAAAAAATCTGTACTACAAAAGAACATGGAATCGGAAAAACATTTTTTACTTTAAATAAAAATTGCTTTACATTTTCCTTTTTCTTTCAGCCCATCCACCATCCCCAGCCATTCAAGTTCGGATACAGCTTGAAGGACAAGCACGGAGAACAGCACCGAGAAGAAGTCGGCGACGGCAAGAACGTGAAGGGAAGCTACGGATTCACCGATGCCAGGGGAATCAGGCGACAGGTCAACTACGTCGCTGACCACGGTGGTTTCAGAGCCGAGGTCAAGACCAACGAACCCGGAACCGCCAACCAGAACCCCGCAGCCGTTCACATCATCTCCGACGCTCCCTATGGACACGGTGGATACGCCGGAGTTGGATACGCCGGATATGGAGGTGTTGGAGCATCAGGATTGGGATATGGATATGGCGGTCTTGGAGCAGCCGGTTTTGGATACGGATATGCTGGTGCTGGGGGATATGGCGGTTTTGGATATGGGGGATATGGTCTTGGCAACGGACGACTTGCAGGTTTAGGATATGCTCGTTATGGATTTTAAATGTATATTTGCTATCCTTTTAATCTAGTTGTGGAATAAATATTTATCTGTCTAACTTTGAAGAAATTTCTTTTTCTATCAATTTAAAATCATCACATGTATCATCTGTGCAATTTGATGCAAAACTGGAATATAAAAAAAGACAAAGTATTTTTCTTTTTTGAATTTTTTTAAAATTTTAAATTTTTATGCTATTTATTTCGCGACGGCTGTTTTTTTTTTTTTTTTTTATTTTCAGTATTCTATAACAGTTTGTAATTTTAATTTAAATATTGCAGTTTAGTCTTTTATGTATGTTTGTCAATGTGTGATTTTTTTTATTCAAATTATAAAGTTGATATTAATGTTTTTCTATGGTAAAAATAGCATAAAGTACTATTTAAAACTTTCTAGAAAAAAGTTTTTTTTTTAATTTCAGGGTTAACTATATTTATTCATATAATAATACTTTCTCAAAATTTGAATTATAAATTTTTTCCATTAAAATGACGTCCTTTTGAAATGATTATAATTCTAGAAATTCTCTAACTTACTCTTTATTGACGTTATTTTCCTTTTTTGTATATCTAAAACGTTTTATCTAAAGCTAAAATATGTTTCACTTTCTTTCTTATTATTAAGAAAGGTTTAACTCCCTTAAAAATGCTTTAAAAAAGTAACATATTACACAACTGTAATAGTTTAAGCTCCAATTCATTTAATTTTTCACAACAGTGGCAAATTTTTTGAAATTTTGTCTAAACAGAATTTATGACTGAAATGGATGGTTAGATTTTTTTTCAGAAGTTTTCTAAAAGAGAATGGATTTAGGAATTTGGTTACTTAATACCCTACTTCATTATATTAACTGCTATATTATATTAATTTCAATAAAAAAATCCAAAAATAGTAAAATATTTGTAATTTTTAAATATTTTAAATGAATAAATTTCATGATTTCTATTTTTAAAAAAAGTTACATACATAAAAATTTATACATAAATTTGTTTATAAAATTTGCAACAAAAAATGGTATCTACTTTTAAAGAAATGAATTCTAACACAAATAAAAATAATTAATTGCAAAAATAAAACATCTGAATTTAAAAGAAGTAAAATGTTCTTATTTCTTATTGGTTATAATACAGGATACATGTGTTCAGAGTAATCAATACTTCTGATCTCGGAAGAAACAAAATTCTATTGTTAAAAGAAAACATCATGAACAATTCTCTATTAGTTGCTATTTGAAACAATTTTCTGCTAAAATTGAAGATGGCGCAGAAATTTACTAAAAGTGAAAACGTTTACCAATATAAATAATTGATAATTTTTTTAATTATTTAAGACAAAAATAAATCATATGAGATTTCATGTAATCCGAGATAAGCTACTGGATATTAAGTCAGTATTATCTATGAAGTATGCGTTTAAAATAAAAAAAATCTCATTAAAACAAAAAAAAGATAAAATGAAATCTGCTATGCATATTTCACTGTATCATGTCAGAACATCATTTCTTGAACGACCAAGCACCACGTGCTCGTGCGAGTTAGATTATATTTTTATTCATTTTTAATCGTTTCATCGAATGAGTCACTTTAGTATTGCAAACGATCCAAAACACTTTGTTTCGCTTTGATTGTTTGAAAAAATATCGCATTTCCTATTTATTTCCTTTAATATAATCGCGTGCTCAAAATGACATTTTTTAAGGCTTCATTTTCTGTAGTCATTGACTTATTTTTTTAATCATAGCTTTTGTAAATGCGATGGTAACGCGTTATTAAAAGTTGATTTTCTGAGATGCTCGTGTAGATAATAAAATTTTTATTTTTCACCTGCGGATTTTTGTTGACGCCAATAACCCGCATCCCGAAAACAACATCATGTTCTGACATGATAATAATTATGATAAAAAAATTAGCAATCATAAAATAACAATTAAATGAATATCAAAATTGTGGATCTGATGTAAACTTCTTTGATAATAAACCATAAGATAACTAAGTAGAAAAATGAAAACATTCTTCTTAAAAATATTATGAAATTTTGCACATTAAAGCAACTTAGTGTAGATTTCTATTTGATTACACTGAATAGCTCATTCAATACCTTAAATAAATTCTCACTCAAAAGTTATCAGCATCTAATAAATATTGCAAAAAAAAAAATTCATATATGATATTATTCTCAAATTAACATATACAGTAATAAAAAAAGAACAAGTAAAAAAATATTATAAAATGGGAAGAAGTATTTTATGTCATAAATAAATATTATATTCTCTTATACTAAATATAAGCTAAAAAAATATTAGTCATCTAAAATTTACTTTCCAAAATAGTACAAGTTCAAAAAATGAATTTAAAAAATATCATATATTAAAGAAATTTATGCGGCAAAATCTAGCAAAAATTTATTTAGGAACGCAATAAAATATATGAGATAAAGATACAAAAAAATCAATGAAATATTTAATGCACAAGGAGTAATAAAAATTTAATTTCTATCAATAATAAAGAAAAAAATATCTTCGTTTACTCTTTAACACACTTATCAATTATGCCAGAAAACAAATTGATTGTTGGAGTAAAATAATTACGAAATATTTTAAGTCTTATAATAATTCCTTGGTTTTTTATTAAATAATTATAAACTATATTTATCGCCAAAAATCTTCATTTTTCAAATATGTAACGAATTCATTTATGGGGTTATTAACATAATTATCCATTGCGGAAAAATGGGGTTATTCATAGTATTTCGGATTGAATTTTATACTTTATAATCTGTGTAACGTTCTAGCAAATATTAGAATCTGGAGTCATAAATATCACATCCATGGGGTAACTAGTACTGCAAACGACCCCAAAAAAACTTTGTCTTTCATTTATTGTTTAAAAAGATGTCGCATTTCCTATTTATTCCAATTCATATAATCACGTGTTCAAAATGACATTTTTCTACTTTTTATTTGCAGTAGTCATTAACTTATTTTTTTTCAATCAGAGCTTTTGTAAATGCGTTGGCAACGAGTTATTAAAAGAGGATTTTTTAAGATTCTCGGGCATATAATAAAATTTCAATTTTTCGCCTATGGATTTTTGTTGGGGCCACAAGCCTTATTTCCCAAAATAACATCATGTTCTGACATGATAAAAAAACGATAAAAATTTTAGTGAATGGAAGTCATTCAAACTTCAGGGTATCTGCACTTGCATTAAACATAATCAAATTTGTATATTTTTATAAAGAAATTTATTAAGTTTTTTGATTATATTATAACTCATATTTTCATTTAAACATCTATAAAATTATAGAGCTTTTACGATATTAATTATTAAAATGGAGATTATATATGTCCGATTTCCTTCAGTAGAAAGAATTGGTATTAATAAGGATAGAAAATGAAAACGCTTTAATGTTATCCCGTTCACAAATAGACAAACATTATTTCGTATAAGATATTTCGGATCTTAATAGGTCTGATACGTATAGGGTCACTAAGATATCAAGTTCAAATTTGTCAACGTTTACAAAACCTAATTTTGCAATAATTTGTAAAAGTAAACTCTACTTTGCATAAAACCAAAAAAGGAATTATTTGCTTAAAGTTAAAAAGCAGTTCTTTCAAACCATAAACGAATTATCTTTATTGTTATAATAAACTATTAATATTGGTTTAGCATTATTTTATTAACTAATATTCTCTCAGGAAATGGATTTTTTTATTAAATATTTTGCCCATCTATAGAAGATGCGTCAATAAGAATATTACAAAACTGAGATATAATATTAATAAATAGAGAAGTACTGAAATTTTAGAACATTGTTGTTGTTATTATTAATGGCGCTTATCATGTACAAGCTCCCTGATGCAGGCAGCGATTTTAAGCCGAGGGTGCGTCTCTTGTTTCAGTAGCTCCTACTAGGGCCAAGAGTACATTTTGCTACACACTCATCATGTTCTCTTGCATAGCCACTTTTTACAGGGCAGGGACACATTCATACACCTGACAGGGATTTGAACCTGTTAAGCCCAGATGACAAGGAAGAAGCGCTGCCACTGTGTCTGGACACGGGCAATTTTAGCACATAAAAAAATCAAGGGAAAATTTGGTTTCAAGTAATAATAATTAATTATCATTTTTACTACTTTTACATTATATTGAAATTATTTCAAAAATACGTCTTTTAAAATTTCTTAAAAGTAAAGGACTCAAAAAATGAATATCAATCTCTTTCTTCAACTGCATTTAAGTTATTCTTGAAAAATCTCGTCAGTGGCATTTAATTCCACTTCTCTCGTCCACAAAGCTCGAACGTTTTCAAAAATCCCTGATGCATTTTTTGTACTGACATGACTATAATTGCATCAGGGATTTCAAATATATATCAAGCAAATGTCAATCTTTAAGTTTCACACTTTCATCTAAAACAATTTTTTTAATACCATTACATTTCCTTCCTTATGACCTAGATACCTTTTCAGTATGAGGGGCTAAAATATGAAAAAAGGTCGTGTCGAGGGCCTAGGCTGCATGTGAATGTTAAAACATATAAACGGGAAAACACTTTTTTACAGCAATACGCATGATTTACAATTATTACTTTATTTTACTCATGCATACATTACGTAAAAAAATAAATGAATAAAAACAAGCATTATAGACATGATTAAAATTCTATATCTCCAAAAAAAGATTCCAGCTAAAAAGGTGACAAACTTGAAATAGAATAACAGAGGATAATTTTTTTGGTAATTATACAGAGAACAATTGTGAGGGAAAAAATTAATTATCAAAATTAGAAAAAATTAATGAGGTGGCTGGGACTGAATATTTGAAGTTATTGATTCTATGTTGAGATTAAGATTGGTTGAGGCAATACGCAGAACAGAATAAAGGTGTTCATCTGCTATTCTATTTCTTATTTTTGATTTGTTTAAGTTCATTAGTGAGAAAGTTTGCTCAAAAATGTAAATGCTGCCAAAAAATTTGCCCATGCTGCTGCATTTTGCTTTAAGCCCGAAAATTCCTCTGGTAAGTCTTTATAAAATTATAATATCGGCTTTTCTTTAAACTGGTTTTTTAAATATAAGGATTCTTAAAATCAATTACAGCTAACTGCAAATTCTCATTCACTAGATTTACATCCACAGAAAATGGAGAAAAAAAATCTAATCAATTTTTGTTGGGCACTTTTCAAAATCGTGAAACTGTCATCAGATGCATTATACAAGATTTGAATTTGATCCTCATACTACATTTTCATGTATGGAAATTTTTCACGTCCACGAGCTTCTCCTACACAAAAACTCGTACTCGCAGGTAGCCATGAAGGGAACAAACTGTAAAGCCTCGTAATAAAAAGCAAATAAACTTCATGAACAACTGTAAATTATTTAATCTGGTGTTGAATCGTTTTCGTATCAGATTTTTTCCCCTGTTTATTTGAAGAGATTTCATTTAATTTTAAATTAATCTTATTTTGTTAACAACATTTGCGGGCCAATTTCGGCCCGAAGGCTATAGGTTGTGCATCCCTGACCTAGAAAAGTGCATGTGCAAAATCAACCGAGATTTTCATCTTCCCTACATCATACCCAAACAATCAAATAGAATTAAAATTAAGTTTCAAAATTGATGTAATTACTTAAATTATCATATCTTATATGAACTATCCATTGCATCCGTTAAAAGAATAGTTATACTAAGTTATAGAACTGCTCTAACAATCTCGTAGTGTTTTTAGTTTGATTGTATTAACGTCTCGTTGTAAAGCAACACTAAGGCTATTTGTGAGATGGACCTTTTAAAGCATTCTGCCATTGTGTATGAAATTTTCTACTACAACCTATTTTGGGGATGGACGCCGCAATTTTGAATCTCGGACAGATGACGAGGACGATACCTGAGTTGGTACCCCCTCTTCACATCACATCAGCGTGAGGGCGTTTGGCGTGGTTGATTCAACGGGCAACAGCCCCCCCCCTTACATGACGATTCTTCGACGGGATCGGGTCTCAAACCTCGAACACTACGACTCACGAGCCGAGACCTTAACACCAGGCCACCGCGACCCTTACAAATATTGTAAAAATGTTGACTTCAAATATTTTTTCAAATCACCTTAAATTATTTATGGATGGTATTGGAAATTGCTGTTCTTACAATTTTTATTCAAATATGTTTATACGTATGGAAAACATTTATGGATATAAATGAAAAATTTCGTCAGATGAAGGTATTTTGTTTACCCGCGACATCATTTAAAAGTGCCATGCTACTTTCGTTTTAGAAACTACTGTGCATTTTGAAGCAAATATGAACATGCCGTCATGTGATAGAATAGATTGCTCAACAGTATGTACAATTGTTATGCGCCACATGAATTCACTCCGTGGCCAGTCTTTCAGAGAAGAAATAAGATTATATCATCGGTATGTGATTGACCAATTCAAAAAGAAAAAAATGAGCTATTTGGCATTTTAAGCCTAATTTCTGTAATAGGGATATCTTTGAAAATTTATTAATGATTAATAAATATTAAACGAGTTCATCGAAGATTTTGGTTAAGTTTAGTTTCTAATTAAATAGTATATATGTATGTTTCACGCCATGATTTCACCAAATTTTAAGCATTAAAGCTATGTTGTTATCTTATTTATATTCTCTTCTTTGTAGATCAGTACTATGACATTATAATGTTGACCAATCCTACGACGCTATAAATCTATTAAAAATATAAATGTGCTTTTAATTTTTTTAAAAAAAAAATCACAATATTATAATTTTATGTTTTCTTTAATCTAATAAATATTCATCTACAAAAATAAGAGAAATTTTTATGTTTAATTTTTTGTAATGAAAAAAGTGCATAATTAAATTTTAATGAAAGAATGAAGTCTTGAATTTTTGTAGAATAGTTCTACATTTGGAAATGCGATAAATTTCTTGAATTTAGAAAATTAGATAAAAAAAATATTTTTTTTAAATTTTCAAAATTTAGAAAAAATACGAACTTTTATCATTATTGAGTTTGCATCACTTAAAAAGGCGTGTTTTTAGTTTTGAAAAAGGAAATCCATTTATAGTTTTGCAATACTAAGTTTGGAATTAACCCCAAAAAATTAACTAAAAATTCCCTTAATTTCTAATTAATTAAAATTTTAACTAAAATTTCACAAAATCACTTCCATAATTATTTAAAATACGCTATATTATATCTAAACTATAAATACAATTTAGATTTCAAAATCAATAGTACAAGAAATTGACTGTATGTAAACACGACGAGTGTTATGCAAAAGCGAATGACTCAAATTAATGATACGTAATAAGAGTTATTAAAAAAATTTTATTAAACATTAGATCCAAGCAGTTGGGAAAAAAGTATTCAAAATATATATTCTATTTTTGGTTACTGGCGTATTAACCCACTCATACGACTGGACAATGCCATAAAAAGGATTTTTGACTTTATCATCCAAAGTCCATAATTATTCTATAGAAAACAATGATAACGATATCCTTACAGAGGATGCGAGAAAGTTCTAGAGGGATACCAGTTTAAAATATTTTCAAATATATCAAAAGTTTAATGAATGAACACGAAAATTCCATTAATTCAATTTTCTAATCCTTAAGAATAAAATGTTACAATTGCAATTTGTTTCGTTTCAAGGTTGATTAAAATTGCGTTCCATAGTGTGATAATGCCCTCAATAAAAATAAATTTGCATCGATGAATTACCGTAACTATGAAAAAATATCGATGAAGAAATTTTAATCTAATAATTAGATCACGATAACTGGTTATATTTTAAAATGTTCTAAAATGGCGATTCAATCATGCAGAAAGCAATTTGACCTTTCAATATTATTTTTAATGTTACATTTCATTCACTCTGGTGATATATAAATAAGCTTGAAATCATGCAAAGTATCAGTTTGCTTTTACTTTCTTGGCAAATAAACATCACAATGATATCTCAGGTAAGATTTTCAATATCAAATTCTAAGAAATATATCTTTCTTTATTTAACTTTAATTGCATTTTTTTCTTATAAATAAATACAAATTTTTTTAATTAGTTTTTAAAATGCATTTTATTAGAATACCAAAAGTCATATTTCCTATTCTAATTATTTTTTCTGTTTTAATTTTCAATCTGTAATTCACCATAATAAATACTTTTAAAACCTTAATTCTCTTTTTTCCCTAATTTACAAATGTATAAAATAGAAAATTATTAACATTTAGCTACATGCGTCAGTATAACAAATAATCACTGAAAGTATTAAAATAACGGTACTTACGTAATATACCGTCCAACTTTATCGCCAAATTTGACGTCGTCGCCAATGAGTTGCTAAACCACAATTATAGCAATCCGGCAATGGTGTAATGCTTTGGGGTTTATCGCCAAATTTAAATCCGTCACCAATGAGTAACTAAACCATTGGCGAAGACAGTATAATATCATTCTTCATACGCAAGGGTATCAAATAAACTTCAAATCGAAGCATATCAGGAAATGAGACGGAAATTGATGACAAGAGTTTGTTCTTTAAACATGAAATGAGCGAATTCCAATAAGAATGTGAGGAAACAAAATAACTAAATTACATTTTTTCAACTTAAACTATAAAATATATTTTTTAAATGGCTTAATTAATTTAATTAAAATAACAATGAAATAGCTTAATTTAAACGAATTACCATAGTTATAGTTTCCATATTAATAGATGGTATTAATTTGGTCATATCAACCACTTTTTATGATTTATATCTTCTCTCATAAAAGATATTATTACTTTAAATTAACCTTGAGCATTAAACAGAGAGAATTTTAAATGCCATGCAATATCTGCAAAAAAATGAAATTATTTGGTAAAATCGATACAGAAATTGGGAATCAACGATTAATTTACTTCTGCTTTGTAAAACACTTGGATAACGGAAGCAAGTGGACAGTGATGGTACATCTAGGGTTTAAAAGTTTTCGAATGAAATAAAAATTAGCTAAATCACTGCAGTTTTGGGAGTTGGGAGTTCTAATATGATTTTATCCTAAAAGAACTTACAGTGAAAAAGTAATATAAAAAACAATTTTTTAATTCAATTCCTACTTTGGATATTTGGAAAAATTTAGGAAGTTTGGAAAAAAAATTAGTTACTTTTTATTAAATAATTACAATTGTTGTTCTCGTCTTCCGCTTTACAATGGAAGGAAAAGGTGCATTAGCTTCTTCCCCTGAGCACCCGAATAACGATCACCTTTGATTCAATACCGCCAGTGGTATAACTCCCGACATGGAGAACTTTGCGACAAGGTTCGAATTCGCAGCACGAAGGATGCGAATCCACCCCCCTACCAACCAGGCTATCCCAACCTAACAATTGCAGCAACTATAAAGAACTACTATAAAGGTGATAAAGTCAATTTTTAATTAATTAATAAAAACTAATGAATTAATATATGAAAAAACTGTATTAACATCAAATGTCATCCACTACAAGTTTTAAAAAATTTACTTGAACTTGAATGGATGAATAGAAAGTATTTTATTAACTTTTGAAAATTTGAGCAAGATATATAAATATGTAGAGGGAGAGTGTGAGCTAATAGTAGGAATTGAAAAAAAATCTTGAACCATTTCACGAAGAGTATACAAGACCAGGGCAAATGAATGGAGTAAACCTTCTCCATTTACCAGTCTAAGAGAGTGTTATTAAAACAAAAATTTAGTGCATTTTTCCTTTTTTTTTTTGAAGAAAAGTATCATGTGTGGCCTTAAAAATAATGTTATATTCCAGTTATGTTAAACCATTGATAATGGATGCGATGAGGAATTAAAAGCCCATAATAGCACTAAGAAACACTGACAAGGTCACTAGAAGAAAAATAAAGTTCAGACAACCACTGGTTTTCTAGAGGTCATGACCATTCATAAGGAAATCAGAAAAATGTTTTGTAGAAGGAAACTTTTTTTCTCTGAGATTTTTTTGAAAATATTATTCTAACTATATCGTGCATTCTAAATATTCAAAGTGTTTTTTCTTTCATAATAATTTCATAATTAAATATTTAGAAGTCATGAACAAACGGGTGGAAATCATAAAAGTGTTTAGGACTGAGGTATTGGTTCATTGGTTCTGCAAATTATTTTAACGTTGTGCGTTTTTTAAAGCATTCTGAATGTTTTTCTTTTTCCTTTTACATTAGGCTTTCATCTTGGCTGCCTTGACCGTGGCTGCTTTTGCCAGTTTACATTATGAGGTAAGTGCTCAAAGGATGAACTCTTTTGTCCCCATTTTGCTATTTCGTTCTTTCTAAAGAGCAAATGTTAAGTAATAATATCAAGAATTCAATTCATATTCATACTTTACAAATGTTATTGCAATATATAATAAAACTTTAATAGACATTTTTTTTAATTTGATATATAAATATAAAACTAAAAAAGAATTCACTAAGAAAAAACATTAGGAAATTATCTATATGTACTTATTAGAAATGTATACTTTAAATTTCCTTTCATTTCCTTTCTTGCCTAAAATTTTCTTTCATTAAATTTTCATTTCTGATTGTCGCATGTAAGCAAATAAAATTAAAATGTCTAACTACAGATCCCTGCATAATGTAATTGCAAAAGGGATGTTAAATCATGTATGATACAAAGAAAAATTTTAAATTTTAATAAATGCTTTTACAATTTTTTATTCTTCCTTAGCCCATCCACCATCCCCAACCCTTCAAGTTCGGTTACAGCGTGAAGGACAAGCACGGAGAACAGCACCGTGAAGAAGTCGGCGACGGCAAGAACGTGAAGGGAAGCTACGGATTCACCGATGCCAGGGGAATCAGGCGACAGGTCAACTACGTCGCTGACCACGCTGGATTCAGAGCCGAGGTCAAGACCAACGAGCCTGGAACCGCCAACCAGAACCCCGCAGCCGTCCGCGTCATCTCCGACGCTCCCTACGGACACGGAGGATATGCCGGTGATACAGGACTCGGATATGCTGATGTTGGAGGATATGGATATGGCGGTCTTGGAGCTGCCGGTCTTGGATACGGATATGGCGGTCAGGGATACGGATATGGTGGTCTTGGGGGATATGGAGGTCTCGGCTATGGTGGCTATGGTCTAGGCAATGGACTCCTCGGTGGATTAGGATATGCTCGTTATGGATTTTAAATGCAAATTTGTTATGCTTCTGATCTAGTTGTCGAATAAATATTTAATTATCCCATTTTGGAAACATTTCTTTTTCTATCAATTCACAATCATCATAATAGTATCATTAATCAAACTTAATGCAAAACTGAAATATAAAAAGACAATACAAACTTAATGAAATTTAAGTTGCTATAAATATTTCTAACTCTTCATTTGAGAGAACTGCCGTAGTATTTTTACCATTTTGTGTCAGTTTCCAAATTTAATTTAATTATTCAGTAATTTTATCTTTATTGATTAATAAATTATTTCTGACATTCGATTAAAATTTCACAACTGATATTGATATTTTACCTCAGTAAAAAAATATTAGCAAAAATATTTTAAACCTTTCCCAAAATAATTGATTTATCTAATTTCAGGGTTAAATTTATCTACCCGAATAATGATAATTCTTGAAATTTTAAGTTATAAAATTCTTGAAAAAAATTATCCTAAATTTTGGTGGTAAATCCAGAAACGCTTTTGAAACAAAGAATTATTTGAGAAATTCCATTCCAAATTAGTTAACCACGCTTATTTTACTAATGTTTGCAATAAATGTAAAACAGTTTGATCTCAAACTAAAATATTTTTTTAATTTCATCAGTTTCAGAAAAAGGAACATTTTTTTAAAAGAAATATTTATAGAAACAATGGGATTGTTCACAAATACACAAGCTTTAATTCATTTCATTCAATTCTTCACAGAAATACACAATTCATTTTCTGTTCCAATTTTTATGGTACAGAATCTAAGACTGATATGGGCGAATATATTATTCTTGCCCGAAGAAGCATTTAATTTCAGAATGAATGATCTCAAAATTTTAACCGTACTTAATCTAGAAGCTGAAGGTAATAGTAATATAAAACATGAAACTGGTTTATCCAAAAATATATTAACACTTTTCTAAAAATAAAGAAAATTTTTAAGAAACAATAATCTTAATGATAAAAAACATATTCCTGATAACAACTTTGAAAAAAACCCTTAGAAGCAGCATAGTATTTGTATCCTGTAAGCATTTTAAACTAGCAATACCCGCATGGCGTTGCCCATTGCTTAGAATCCAAGATAAAAATTAGTTTTCAACTTAAGACCAGCCTCCACCCTTTATAACATGAGCATATTACACAATATCAAACAAGCATAAAAATAGGTTTAGAAATTATCAAAAATAGCTACACAACAATTTTTTACAGCCCACGTTCAGAAATATTTAGACTGCTACCAAGGCAAAAATATGATCTGTTAATATACAAAACAGAGACGATTATTTCAAGGTTGGATTTCTTTCTTTTCGGCATAATAAGATTTGAATCGCTGTTTAAAATCAGCCGTAAACAAAGAAATGTATCCCATATGCACACCACAGCTCTTGCTGTGTGCACATGCGCAGATAAATTAAAATCGCAATGATAAAGCTTCCGTTTTTATTTTGATATGATTTTAATGTACTAAAACATTTCCCAGTAAAGGCTTTGAAAAATGGTTTAAATATCTCCAATATCCGTTAACAATTTTTCTAGTTTTTGTGGTTCCAACATACAGTGCTTTCAGGAAACTTCATTTTATAATATGTTTAGATACGAACATGGCATGATATTTATACATGCAATTTAGAACAAAAAAATGGTGTCTATTTTTAAAAAACTGTCTTAAAAATAGAAAAATAGTTAATCGAAAAAGTGAAATTTCTAAATTCAAAAGTAACAAAAATCTATAAAATATCTTCTTGCTTGTAATACAAGATACATTCGTTCAGAATTATTTTTACTTCTGAATTCAGAAAAAAAAATCCTATTACTGAAAGAAAGAAAAATCAAGAAAATTTTTCTGGTTCAAACTATTTGAAATAATCTTCAGTTGTTCCATTTAGTTGAAATTCGACTGTTCAAGTGAACTCGATAATTGCAAAAGGTTTAAAGTGAAGCAGATAAAATTTGATGCACAGGTGTAAGATCTAAAATGTATATCCTTATAAATTTTTGAGCTAAATCTGTCAAAGGGTGGTCATCTTTTGCTTTGTTCTTTCGCATACATACAAACACAATAACTCATAAATTCTATAACTTAAACAATGAAATAGGATAAGCGATCTCGTGATTACAGCTGTACTTCCCAGTCAAGTTTCGCTTTCTGTAGTTAGGGGGGAAAAAACTAAAATATATATTCGCACTATAGATCAGCAAAAATGCGAGATACTCGCCAAATATCAGTATTTCGTAAAATTTCTTCGCCAATGGCATAAAAGGAATTCACGATTTTCTCCAATGTCTACAGTTTTAAGCAGGGCAGAATTATAAGACTTCATTGGACAATATTTCAGAAATTGACTTGGAGACCGATCCTCGCTTATTTGTTTTCATTTTAAACAAGTAATATAAAAACAATTTAATCAATTCCTACTTAGGTTAACAAAGAAAATTTTTATTTTATTTACTCTTTACTAAATAATTACAATTGATATAAATATTTACTGAAATATGACAGAGTCACAATATTAAGTGACGAAATATTTGATGGTAACTTTCCATTCTCCTTTTTTTTCCTCCATGATGTTCAAACTCGCAGCCTAAGGAATAGGGGGTCCAACGCCATACCAACCAGACTATCCCGGTCTAACGATTGCAATTCCTATAAATAATTCATCAAAAAATATACTTGTATTGAATTTTCATCACCAATGGAGGATTTAAAGCCGATTGAGACAGCGTAAAATGCCTGATTTTTCTACATAAGTTGGGGTACTCAATACAGATTAGAAATTTCTAGTTTTCTCTATTCTGTATTATTTTAATTCGAAAGTACTTCAAAATGAATCGGAGAAAACCGATTAATTAACAATGTTTGATTTTAAATACATCAACCATTATGAAAATAAACAGAATCGTTTAAAATAATCGGCCGAAAACATGTTAAGCCTAACCTCATTCTCATTGGGAAAAACAAACTAAATTCGTTACTTATTCGTCTGCAGAAAATTGATTTTTGGCGAGAAAGTTAGTTTTTAGTTAATTAATAAAAAATTAATCTTGGAAAAAACTATATTAAAGTCAAATATCATCCACTACAAGTTTTTAAAAATTTACTTGAACTTGATTGGATGAATAAACAATGTTTTATTAACGATTGAAAATTTGTACAAGATATATATATAGAGAGAGAGAGAACGTGAGCTAAAAGTAGGAATTGAAAAAGGAATCACACTTCTTCAAAATTCGTATATTTTGCTTCTAAAAATTAAAAGGACCACTTTGAAAATTGAAATGCCTGCACAATTGAAATGACCAAAGTAACTGGAATAATTGAAGTCTCTTAATCGATACACATAGATTATTAAACTTCAGCTCGACTAATATTTTTATAAAATGTTTATTCTAGAATTTTCCATCAACTTGGATAGCTGCCCTTACACTGGTGTGGTGTGAAAGTTTGGGAAAAGTGTGCCATGTTAATTATATTATCTGACACAGTTTCAAAATTACGGAAAGAGTCTTCATACAGCTTCCAAAGAGATTCAAAATGCATTTAAACCAATCAGAAAATATACATCTTTCACGAATTTTTTTACTTTTTCTAAAAAAAATCTGTCTACAAATGGGCCACATTCTACAATAATAGTTGTTTGAAATTTTTTTTAATTTTCCTTCAGCATTACTAATTTTTATTTATTATTTTCGGCTTCATAATATTTATCAGAATTGAAATTGCAATATACTTTTCACTTGACATTTAAGTAAGATAAGATGTTTCGTTGATATACAAACAAATACAAAGAGTTGTTTTTTATAGTAGGCATTGTGACAAAAGTTTTTATAGTAGAATGTGACAAAATTAAATGCAAAATTCAATGTATAAATGTTGTGCTAAAAAAATTTTAGATCTTTATAAAATTTCGGACTAAATCCTTCAATATAAAAATTAGGAGTTAGCTTGTCAAAAAACTTATGTATATGACGTAATAATTTTACTTTGGATTTTTGTTTGATTATTAAATAAATCAATAAAAGGTAATACAAGAAAAGCAAAAAAAATTCTGTCTGTTCGTCTGTCACACAAAATCATTCAAAAATTTGACGAGTTAGAAAATGAAATTTGCTTTGTGATCTTGGCATCAAAATTGAAATTTTGAGTCAGATTTTGGATTTAATATGCTGACTGGAGAAGGAATTGAAACGATGCCATTTCACTTGAAAATTATTGCAAAAATAAATACAATATGCTCTATTTTTGGAAATATAAAGTCGAAGGAAGTGAGTGCACTTTTACTTTTCATTCCTCTTTCAAAAACTAATTGCCGTTGGCGACCAGTTATCTATGAGGATGTCGGTTCTTTTTAATTCAATTCAATTTAATTCATGTCGGTATAAATTCATTTCATTTTCTAACAAATTGTTTGAAGTTAGAGCCCTGTTAATTTAATTTTCTTACATATTCTGCTCATTGTTTACATGATTCTTTCAAATGGAAAAGAACAATAATAGCATAGTCTTGTTTAAGCATAAACATCCAGTTCATCTACTCTTCTGAATTTCACGACACTGTAATCTTCCTCTTTTTTTATTTGTCTTGTAAACGGCATAGATACTAAAAAGTATTTTTCTTCTTTATTTTTAAATGATGAAAGAAAAATCGAGCGCATTAATATCAGATGGAAGCAACCAGGGCCTGACTAAGGCAGGGGCATAAGGGGCAGTTGCCCCAGACCCCCACTTATGTGGGGCCCCCAAATTGAATAGAAATTTTATTTTATTTCTTTTTCTTTAATGAATGTTCTTCATTATTCAAGTATTAGAACAGAGGGGGCCCCAAAGAAGTTTTTGCCCTGGGCCCCAACTAGGCTTAATCAGGCCCTGGGGGCAACAGATACGATTTCAATTTTAGGCAACATTATAATTGATTGTTGAGACATAGGCAAACAAAAATATTTTTTTAAAAAAATTGTTACATTTCCGAAACAAATTAAACTTCTATTAAATTGGTTCATTAAAAAGAATTTTTTAATTGGTGTAAAACCTATTTTGGGCAATAATATTTTCGTAAATTATCCCTAAAAATATCAAAATATCATTCCATTTTTAGTAAATTAAAATTTTAAAATTTTTACTCCGAAGAATGCACTTTTACTTCCCAAGATATAGAAGTACCGTTTTTGGTTACTGTAAATCAAACAGGCCAGTTCTAGTACACGCATACTCATACATATCCATTCATTATTTCTATAGAATATTGCTATTTAATACAATTCCTACTTAGGTCAACAAAAAAAATGATATTTGTTACTTTTTATTAAATAATGGCAAATATAAATTAATTATCAAAAAATTATTGATTTATGTAAGAATTGAACTCGCATTCTTCACCTTCACGTAAAAAATACTAAAATCTTTGCATTTTATCGAATGAGATACTGCTTGTTTATTTCAATCTTCATTACGTACTGCAAATGAAGATTGGAATTTTTCAAACATAATTAATGAATTATGTTTGAAAAATTCCATTACAAGTTTAAAAAATGTATTTGAACATAAGTCGAGGAATAAAAAGCATTTTATTAAACATTGAAAAGTTAAATAAGATGTGGGGAGGAGGGTTGAAAAATTGATTAAAACTTTTGTGGCGCCATCTATTGATTCGAAACTAAACTGTTTACACTTATAATATTATAAAATCCCTTACTTTTATTTATTATTTTTAATATTTGAAAAAACTATATTAACATCAAGTGTCACCCACTACAAGTTTTAAAAAATGTATTTGAACTTGAGTAGAGTAATAAAAAATGTTTTTATTAACAATTGGAAATTTGAATATATATATATATATATATATATATATATATATATATATATAT
>JAOUZG010004552.1:5646177-5663300 GCA_026289955.1 Argiope argentata | reverse complement strand
GTACTGTAAATTTGTTGTTGCTGGCAACTTTTTAAGCGACTATTGCGTACAAAAAAACGCAGTTGTCAAAAAATAGCAAACGTCACTGTCAATTACCAGGCCTACAACTTGTCATTCCGCTGTTTGTTGTGACTGGAAGAAATCAGCGAGATTTCAAATTGTTTTATGGAAATTAATTTATTATTAATAATTATTAATTAATTAAATTATCATACAGAATAAAGAAGATTTAGTAAAGAATATTTTTTTTTAATTTAGTACTGAGCTAAATATGTGACGATGCACGATGATGTAAGTTTCCATCATATTGTTTTTTACATAATACATATTTTTATTTACACCAAGATTTTTTTTAAATATTTTTCCTTTAATCTAGAACATTAATTACATCACCCTGATTTTTTTTTAAAAAAAAGAAAAAATCATGCAAAGAAGGGTTAAGGCATTGCAGTTTTTTCATTAACATGTTTATATGCTTATAAAAATGCAGAAGTACAGACGATCAACCTCTAACCGGGTATGTTTATAGGCATCTGCATTTCACATATTAAATTTGTGTACAATTTTTATCGATATGGATGTAACAGTTTCATAATTATCGTATTAACTTATATTTTGGCAGCAGAACAGACAGATTTCCTCAGAATGAATCTCTTTCAAAATGTAATCGTTATCCACATATTTGAAGCAAAGATAATTTACCAGATTTTATCTGGCTAGCTCTAAGCATTTTAGAGTTATCGTATTCATGAACAAACAGACGTAAATCAAAAGATTTTTTTTAACTCAGAAAGGCTTGAAAGAGGGAGAATTGTCAAAATCTGGAGTTCAAATGTTTTGGATATTACAAATATTCCTATTTTTGGACTCCATAAACAAAAATATAAAAAAGTCATTCGTGGTACACACAAAAATAATGAGATATTTTGACTAATTTATATTTTTAATAAAGAACTGTACTAAAAAAAATACTTAAAATAATTCTCTTTCTTTTCTACTAACCTTCGCCGGATTGTTAAATTTTATGTTGTCAACTAATTTGTAAGATTATTTGAACTCAAAAAAAAATTTTTTTTTTCAGTACTTGATTGGAAAACGGGACTATATAATCCTAATTCTATACTGACATACATATATTTCTGTATTTTTCTCCGCCCTGAATTGATAATTTCTATATTTGTATAATACAAACTCTTTCGTTTCTCCAATTTTATTTTTTATGATAGTTATCAATACGAAGTATACGAACTCATTTATTTTTAGAATGTAAATATCATTTTTGTAAAAGATAAAGCATAGCACTAAAAAATATTTTTCAAATGTTTAAGAATCAAAAAGGTAGAAACATTGTGAAATTAAATATATATTCTAGCGGTGATCCAATTATTCATATTTTCCGTACCTTCAAACTGGGGAGTAGCCAGTTATGGTTATATATTCGAGAATACCATATTAGCATCGATAACATTCTGAACTATTTCAAGTTATGTTAGCATTTTACTCGAAGTTAGTTTCAAGAGTAATCTCCATTGAACCTGAATTCTACAGGGAAATGTTTCTCCTCACTCACTGCCTTAAATTATTTTAAAGGTGTTGGTTAAGAATTTTTTATAAGTGGAGAAAATTTCGTTTGCATAAGTAAATCCAGTTGGAAAGGTATGATAAAAAAATATTAATTATAAAAGGAATCAGCAATAGCTATGGATTATTGGAAAGATGACTTTTAAATGTCTTTGAAGGAATCAGCAGTAGGTATGGATTATTAAAAAGATGATTTTTAAATGTCTTTGAAGGAATTGGTAGTGGATGTGGGTTATTGGAAAGATGACTTTTAAATGTCTTTGAAGGAATCAGCAGTAGATATGGATTGTTGGGAAGATGACTTTTAAATGTCTTTGAAGGAATTGGAAGTGGATGTGGGTTATTGGAAAGATTACTTCTAAATGTATTTGAAGAAATTAGCAATAGATATGGATTATTGGAGAAGTTACTTTTAAATTTTATGGTTCTATAAGAGATCTTATCTTAAGCAGCAACACGCGCAACTTCTTATTTTGACTACTTCCCAGACAATCTCCAAAGAAAAGAAATGAAAATTCCATCTTGATATTTGGAGCAGCTGTATTTCCCAGTCTTTCTACTTCTTGTTCATATACATATAAAGGAAGTTAAGTAACCATTAAATAATTAATTCACATAATTTTAATTGAAAGGCTATTATATTTGGCTATCATCAGAAGAGGACATTCAGTCATCTTTATCATCGAAATCTTGGCAAGTTAGTTGGCAGTTACTGAGGGTGTAGGTAAAATAAATTAAAAGGCAGGTGAATAGTTTCTAAAAGTGAAATAGGAACAAATACGAAGAAACATTTTTAAGTACTTCTGATTATAGTTATTTTATTTTTTACAAAAAAAACTATTTTATATTTTTTGTAACTTTGAATGTGCTTATATTTTTTTTTAGGTTTTCCTTTTGGCTTCCTTGGCAGTGGCTGCTTTTGCAAGCCTTCATCATGAAGTAAGTAACGAGTTAATATCCTGAAGCTTATATGCCTCCTATAATTTTTATATGAATTTTTAACAGAAAGTCTTTATGAGTTCTTTAAAGCTTTTTTTTAACTTCTCGTTATTGTTTAACAAAAAGTGTACTGTAATTTCCAGTTTTTATAATGATAATTAATGATAAAACTTTTGATTATGAATTCTAAAAAGATTATCCTTGTTTTAGATGTACATTTTTATTAACTATAAGAAAATTTCACAACGTTTTGGTTTGTTCTTATGCTGTGGATCAAAACTAAAGCATTAAATTCAACAATAAATTAAAAAATTATTAATTAATTAATAATTATTAAAAATTATTAAAAAATTATTATGATGAAAATTATTAATTTTAATAGTAATAATTAGTTTATAAGGCATTCTAAAAATTTCAGGCATATCTACTTTCACAAAAGTAACACTAAACCCTATCTCAACGCAATCGAAATTCCATACATAATCATCGTATTATTTAAAAGAAAAAGGCGAAGATTAATCCAGAAAAGTATATTCAGACCAAATTTCCATCCTCAAAATTGCATAAAGAAAATTTTATTTATATCATTCATTTAATGTCAAGAATTCCGCTAATTTTTGATTAAAATTGCATACCTTTCAAAATACGAATAGAACTAAATATTACACCAAAAACAGATTGAAAAATTGGCAAATAAAAAGCAATATTGCTTGATTATAGTTTTTATTACTCAATGCTATAACTGAACACTTCAAGCCGAATAATAAGTAATATGGGGTTTAATATCAAATGCTATGTTTTCATATAGAAACTTTCATTTCAAGATTTCCAAGATTCACTTCAAAGACAGCTCTAAATAAATAAATCTAATACAGATTCTCCAAATTTCACTTTAAAAAGTCTAATGCAATAATATATCAAGAAAGGCAACTTTATCAACGTTTAGAGCTTTGATTCTCTGTAATTAAAATGCTTGCATAAAATTGTTTAAAATATTAAATTTGCGATTTAAATGGTTATTTTTATCATTATCTCTTCTCCTTTCAGCCCATCCACCATCCCCAACCCTTCAAGTTCGGATACAGCGTAAAGGACAAGCACGGAGAACAGCACCGTGAAGAAGTCGGTGATGGCAAGAACGTGAAGGGAAGCTACGGATTCACCGATGCCAGGGGAATCAGGCGACAGGTCAACTACGTCGCTGACCACGGTGGTTTCAGAGCCGAGGTCAAGACCAACGAACCCGGCACCGCCAACCAGAACCCCGCAGCCGTCCACCTCATCTCCGACGCTCCCTACGGACACGGTGGATATGCCGGTGATGCAGGACTCGGATACGCCGGAGTTGGAGGATATGGATATGGTGGTCTTGGAGCTGCCGGTCTTGGATATGGAAATGGTGGTCAAGGATACGGATATGGAGGTCTCGGCTATGGTGGCTATGGTCTAGGCAATGGACTCCTCGGGGGTTTAGGATACGCACGATATGGTTTTTAAGTCAATAATATTATAGTGTTTTGTTTTATAATAAATGTTGTTTTTGCATTTAAATTTGCTTGTCTCATTAATTTAATTATTTTAAATTTAAAACAATTGTATGAGCTTAAACTGAAGTTTGATTTGTAATTTGTTTTTGATTGTTAACAACTACAAAAAAAATATTTCATAAAATACTGGATTATTCATTATGTAGTTTATATGTCAATACTGAAAGTCCCGGGTTCACATCCTGTTTTGGGCATGGTTGTTCTTCTATGTGCTGTCTGTGAGATGTGTGACAGTGCTAAGATGTAAAAGATCTGTGTAAGAGATGTGGGAGTGTGTAGCTAAGTCGTATTCTTGGACCTAGTTGGCGCTACTTCAAAAACCTTTCGATTTAAATCTGCTGCTGTATCAGTGGGGGGGGGGGGGGGCTTATCCATGGAGAGTACCATAAGTAATAACAAAAACATATGTCAATACTATTATTGAGTTTTATTATCTTCTGAAATAATAAAGAAACATAAATTGGGAATTAAATTTCATGTGTTAAAATAGTTATTAAGAATGTACGTTAGAATGATGCAATTATACATATGTAATTGGTAAAAACTATTATTCTATTTGATTTTAAAATTGAAAAGGGAAATATAGAAATTACTTTTGGTATTCAAGAAAGCTTTTAATTATTTTATGATGTTGCTAAATATATAATTATCAATACAAAGAAAAAAACAGCTAAAAAAACTAATGTACTAGTACATTTCTTTAATGGTCAAAAAGACTTCTTTGTTATTTCAATTGCATTTGTTGGAGAATTAGCTTTTAGTTTAACACATCCCATTTTGTCGTCATACCGAGAAGATAGTACAAAAGGGCTTACAGTCTCATTATTAGGATGAATAAAACTATAACTTCAATTAGTTGCATGTAATACAATCAGCGCAGCTCTATCCAACTAATTTAGTCAAAATCTCAATCAAAAACAAAATTATAAGCTCCTCTCTCTCCTTTTCTACAAAAATAATCTTACCAAAATGTGTACTCTCCATGAGCTCGTCCCCGACATTTTTTTCGCAATTGGTGTACCTAAATAGTTTAGCACCCATTTCGTGGAGCCAAATTTGAAATTCTACCTTACATAAGAATCACATTGAATGTGATTTTGAAATATGAAATTTGAAATTCTACCTTACAAAAGATTCATACTGAATGTAATTTTGAAATATGAAATTTGAAATTCTACCTTGCATACGATTTATACTGAATGGGATTTTGAAATATGAAATTTGAAATTCTACCTTACAAAAGATTCATACTGAATGTAATTTTGAAATATGAAAGTTGAAATTCTACCTTACATAAGATTCATATTGAATATGATTTTGAAATATGAAATCCGTCACCTTAATCAAATATTATTTAGATGTGGTGTGGGAGAACGACAGCCGTCTTCATCTAATTTTAACCCTTTGCACTCCGATGGGGCCTCTGAGACGGTGCATCATTTTGACGCTTAATTTATTCATTTTTCAAATTTAATTATGAAAAACGACTACATAATGATTAAGAGATGTAGATCAATTTTTCAAAGTAATTCGACTTAAAAGAATTATATATATTTATTGTTCATAGCAATTAACAAATATTTGCATTAGGTCAATAATTTTGCATCCAATTATTTTTTGGAGTGCGAAGGATTATTATTCAAATTGTGAGGCTCATCCTGTTTATATTAGTACCATTTGCCATGGACAAACTTCGCCTAGGCATCAGAGGGTTTTAGCCGAAAGGAGCGTTTCTTGTTCTTTGAAGTAGCGCCAACTAGTGCCAAGAGTACGACTTAGCTACACATTCATCAAAGTCGCTTGCAAATCAGCCTCTTTTTACAGGGGGGGGACATTCACACACCTTACAAAGAGAACACAGAAGAACGACCATGCCAGAACCGGGACTCGAACTCTGGACTCACAGATCAAGGGGCAGATCCCTATGCCAGATCGCTGGCTTTCTGAACATGTAATCTCATAAATAAGTTTCATTGAATAGTTTTTAGATACTCTTGTGTGTTCATAAATATATTCCCGAATAGACTCCCAGTTGTCGGGGAAGAAGCCCTACCCTTATGCCAGGATGCCGGCAGGCTCATCTTAAAAAGATAAAATGCACATTTGAAAATGAATTTCATCTTAACTAAATTAAAATCAATAATTTCGTCTTACTTCACAATGAGAAGAAATTCTCGACCAAACTTTATGAAATTGCTACTTCTTACTGTAAAATAATTTGAATTTTTAAATTGTTTTCTGTGCAAAGACAAAGTAGAAATTCCAAGCATTTCAAAACAGATTTTAAAGAAATGTTTTAGGGGGAAATGGCGACTCATATTTCTGCTACTTGAAAATTAAAACTTCCTTCTTCAAATTTTATTTAAAAAAACATTCAATAAATCAGACAAAGCGTAAATAAAATAGTATTTCGTTATTTTCCTTGGATGCTATTTTTATTGCATTTATTTGATAGAATAAATTTGAAATCTATTTTCTAAGCTACTGTCAAAAAAGGCCAATCACTAATACTAAGTACCAAGATGGTAACTTAATTTCAAGGTAAACCTGGATTCCCTTAAACTACCTGACATATCTTACTGAACAATGTAATTTACTAGATATCAAATATAAAATATAGTCAAATACAAAATATATATAAAAAAGCAAATATCAAATACAGCTACAGATACAAAAAAGACACTTTTAAATAAGATGTAGATGATTTTTCAACTTTTTTGTGTCCTCAAAAATTATAATACTTTCTAAAGTTTTAATACGATTAAATAAAATGTTTGCTAATATACTTACCTCAAAAATTAGAGAGTTTAAAAGGAAGAAATATGTGTAAACAAAACTAAAACTTGCATTTTATTATACTTCGCTGCTAATAAATATGATTTTACTACTTATCATAATATTTTGCATTATAATTATATTCTGCATTTATTCTTTAATTTATCAATTTTTACCATAAATTTTATGGAATCTGTTTTTTTTTTATTTCTCTACCGTGTAATATTGGCATAAAAAATTTTTAAAAAAATTAGTAATTGTTGGTTAATTAATAATTACGTTTTGTAAACATTAAAATGTTATAATGTTACCTAGAATATAGATGCAGAAAAATTGTAACACATCGGGAAGTTATTAGAAATCTCAGTAGGAGGATAATGAAAACTTATTTATAAGTGAAAATTGATTCGGAAATTTTACTTTTACAAATATTAAACAGGTCAAACTAAATAGAAGTGATTATAAATTATCAATTTCCATAAAAGTTTCTCTTCATAATTTCTGGAGGAATTCGTCTCTTTTTTTCTAAACTGCAAATCGTCGAGATTCTCAAATTTTAAAATCAATGATTTTATTCTTAAGTAACGCCATAAAGCAAAATGACAGATTCAAAACGTTCATAGAATGCTAAACATTATCATTTTTGAGATAATGCTTTGACATTTTGATTGAAATGAAACGCAAGAGTGAACTCAAATAAAAAGCAAACCATTTGGCAATTTAGATATCCGAGACGAAATTAGAGGAAGTTGGCATTGAAATCAACAGTTTTAATGACCGTAGATAACACTTTAGGTGCGTTGGGGAGGGGGGATAGGGCAATTATCAGCGCAATGAAATTCAAAACTATTCGAATGAAAATATTGAGCACCTTTATTTGTATAGGTGCTTTTATGGGTATAATGGATATAAAGTGTAAATGCAGTGGAGTGCCATGTGATGAATGAGTCATATGGGTTATCTATTGTTCTTAACATGTTAAACAAATCAATAAGATCAAAATTTCCAGATGCTAAATAATCCAATATACGGAGAAAATAATCCGAATTGCAGGTTAAGAACCTTATTTTTAAGTCACGACTTCTTTTTTGTTCAAAGTTTCTGAGCTTTTCCATTTTTATTAAAAGCTTTTATTTCACTTAAACTGCTTCATATTTTAAAATATGTAGTTTTTTAATTGACTTTTTTCACTTACTTTTTGATCGATTGGCTATCCCAACTTTTTTTCCACTTATTTATTTTTCGATTACCGTATAATATTTTAGCAATTTCAATACTTTTGATTATGAAATAATATACTATTTTTATAAATAAATGTTGAATTTATATAGAATATGTCTTTTGTAAATTCACTTGATAAGTATTAATATTTATATTTCATAATATTTATAATCATAAATTTTGAAATATGATAAAGAATCAATGATTAAAAAAATTTAAACATGCTTTTATTAGTTTAGTGAAAAATAGGAACTGTTTTTTACAGGAAATCAAACAAAACTTCTTGAAAATTAACATGATGATATGGTGTCCTCTCCTTATCACGGAAAGAGGGGTGCAGTAGCTTCTGAGGATATGGACCCCTGAGCACCCGCGGGCAGAAGTCTGACTTCTAGCTCATATGAGGATGAAACACACACCCACACGCTTGCACAACCTTTTTCTACAGGGGGGGGGGCACATTCACACATCTCAAAGATAGAACACAGAAGAACTATCTTTGAGCCATGCCTCACAGAACACGTCGGCTGTCTAGCACAGAGGAAGACGCGCTACCTCTGTGCTAGAAAGCCGACGAAAATTGACATAATATACATATAATATAAAAGAAATCCCTTGATAATTATAAAAATATTACAAATGTGACTAAAATTTCAAATTATCTTCAATATTTCTGTAAGAATCTCACTCTTTTTTTTATCTCTACCTGGGTATCGATATTTTCAGAGAATAAAATAATTTATGTTAAGAATTAAAAGTATTATAATAAATAAATATAAAGATTTATAATTTTATAATTAAAATCTGATTGTTACTATTGCAATCTGGGATATTCAATATTATAATAAGACAGCAAATGTATAGATTTTGTTTGAAATGGAATATATATACTTAGAATTCAAAAATAATATTAAATTAGAGTTTTCTTCTAAACAAAAATACTGTGTCATTTTTTAGATAGCGATGCAAATTTCTAGAAAGTTACTGTTTCATTAAGATGGCTTTTGCCCATGCTTGCAACGCTTGGATAACCAGATTAAATTTCTTAATAATACTTGTTTGTTTTAAAACAAGTTTTGTCCGACTACTAGCTTTAAGCAGCTCGAATTAAAAGCTACTCCCCTTTTTTTAATATTTATTTCTTGGAAAATATATTAAAGTATAAAAAACTCAAAACCAAAAAGTATGAAAACCTATTTATTTTAGAAAATTATTTTAATTATTGCATTGGAAGGTAAAAATAACTTATCAAAACCATGGTGGTTAAAATAAGAATTTAAAACATGTGATTAGTTGAAGACAATTTGAAATCACAATAAATAATAAAATAACCAAAGAAATCTCTAAATATTCATTAAGTAACAATCAAATGATTTTATTGTCATTGAAATTCAATTTACTTAACAATATCTATTTAAACCTCACGTTTTTCCAATATTGTTTTAATAGTCAGTGCTTGATATGATTATATGATTTTTTTCCTTTTTTAGCATGTTTTCTAAAAAGAATTTTTATATCCATTGCATTTTAATTGCGTTTTAAAATCTTAAAAACTTATGATAAAAAGATATTTTTCTCTGATCATTGATAAAAAGTAGATATATTTAAGATCATACATTATAAACTTAATAATTGCATGTTCTCTGCAATACACCATTGCTATTTCTTTTTTAAAAAGTTTTGGAGAAGAAAGAAATAAAAATTTACCATTGTAAATTATATGAAAATAGTTTCAAAGAAGACATATTAAAGCATACGTATGTTTACCATATCCAAATATAAAAGAAATCCGTCAATTATCATAAAAA
This sequence comes from Argiope argentata, assembly GCA_026289955.1. Classification (NCBI taxonomy): domain Eukaryota; kingdom Metazoa; phylum Arthropoda; class Arachnida; order Araneae; family Araneidae; genus Argiope; species Argiope argentata. The sequence continues at coordinate 5,653,429 of JAOUZG010004552.1, read as the reverse complement.
GGTTTGAAAAAAAATTATAATACCATTTAAGGAAAATTTAATGGCTCATTTTTTGGTAATAAATAAATTAATTAATTCTTAAATTCTGTAAATAAATAAATGTTTTTGAAGGAAAGCACTCTTTCAAAATTCTTTTCATTTCATATTGCGTTAACTTTTCTTGATATATTATGAATAATTTCTAGTTTAGTTCAGGAAATAATTATTTATTTAATTAGGAAATTATTTAAGTTTTTCATGAAATAAAAAAATAAAGGTGCCATTGAGAATCTTTGGATGGCCATCTTAATTTTTAACCATTTTTTTAAATTCGTAAATAAATACAATAATTATCTTCACCTACAGTTAACTTATGAGCTTTCACTCAGAACCGTAAAGTCAAGCTTAAGAATGCTCTTTAATTTTAACGCCAAAACCTTTTTTTAAATCGGTGTTTGCACTTATGCCAGGTTTAGACTTGGACAGTTATAAGACGGACAGTAAGCAGAGCATCCGCAGAAAAGAATTGATTTATGTTTGCTTTCATTTCATAAGACAGATTTGGGCATTCCAAGTTTGACTATAAATTGCTGTTTTGGCTTTCCTGAATGTTTCTTTTTTTATCGCGAATCGTATAAAAATGGTGGATATTTGTGCAAAGAAACATGGTAAAATAAAAAAAAAGTCAACATGTCTAAATTTAGAAATGTATAGAAAAGAAAGGGCAAACAAAATAAAGAATCTATGATATGAAATGAGCAAAATGAAAATCTAAGATAAGTAATAAATTTTTCCATGCCTAAAAAACATACCAAATTCTTCAAACGCATGAAGAGTAAGAAAAAATACAATAAGGCGGAATGTAATTGTTCCGTCGGGACAAGTACTAGCCCTCAACCGAACAGCATTTTTTAGTCTTTCTGCGCATGCGTTACTTACTTGCCATCTTAAAACTAGCCAAATGTAAACCCACCATTAAATCAGAATATATCTGCAAGTATTTTGACTTACAAATATATATTTTTAATAAAGGAAGGTGTTTATCCCGCATGATTTGACTTAATTATGTAAGTTTGTTCTATAATCGAATAATTGATTTAAACCCATAAAAATTAAAATTCACAAAAATCTTCTAAAGTCGCTTTAACTGCCATTTTCATAAATATTGATCCTTCGTTGATTTTGACTTCATGATTGTGGTATTATCATCTTTATAGCTAAAAATGTGCCCCAGAATAATTTCTATACCATTTTCAGATTTAAAAAATGTTTTTATTCAGTAATGATAACTTCGGATGTGTGTATTTTTAATTTCCTTGAACTCTTCATATTGAATTTTTAAATATGTCCACTTTAATTTGTTCATAAAGAAATTAATTTAAAATTTTGATTAGATATAGGGTGAATGTACATGTAAACAAGCGCAAAAACTAGAAATGGGCATGTAATTCTCCTTCAATATCAGCTGCGACAATCAAATAAATAAGGATTTATCCAAAATATTTAAATTATTTTCATTTATTGTTTGTTGCAATGATTATGATAAAGAAATGAAAGGAAATTCAAATTTTCAATGTAGCAGCTTAGTAATAAAACGTCCATCTTTATTATTTTTAATTAACTCAATTTAAAGCAATGGTAATGTGGACGCAAAAAGATATTCAATAGCATAGTAATGTGTGTATTCATAAAACATAAGACAATTAAAAGTATTATTAGAAAAAAATGTTAATTTACTAAAATTAAAGAAATTTATATAAACTAAATCTGATATCATGGTAATTCTAATATTTTTAATTTAAAGAAAATATAAGAATATTTTTTAAAAATATAATTCAAAGATATAGACGAAAATAATTAGTATTATTTCCGATTTATTTTTGATTGAAATTGCAATCAAAATTTTGAAAAATTATTTGTACACCTAGTGAGCGCTCAAAAGTTAAGTATCTACTTAGTTTGGTTGTTGTAGCCTAATCACTCAGCTCTATAAAACATTTTGTTCAAATTTTGTACTATGCGTGTCACATCATACACACACGTTTTCAAGACAATTCTTACAATATACCGGCTTATAAATGTTATCATGTTTTCAAAGGCTTTATCAATTTGAATGTTCATGCCGTTGAGATATCGAATATGCTTTTAGATAAAGGCTAACTTTATTCAAAAATCGGTACTGATATCAGTATTTTCAGGTAAAGATTACATGCCAAATTTTAACTATCTAGATCTTTAGGTGTTCGTATGCATACAGATACGGTCATAAAAATGGATTCCGTTTTTAAATAATAAAAAGAATTTTTTCCTTAAATATATCCTAGGACAAATACTCAAAAGTTTCAATAATTTTTCTGTGTATACATTTTGCATACGTAAACATAACAACAATTTTGCTCAAATATTTCAGCTAGATGAATATTTTGTTTATGCCAATTTCTTTTACAACTTTTAATGGCATCGACACCGTAAATGAACTTAGATCCTTGTAGGAAACTATTATTAAATGCTTAGACAACGAAGTCTTATTCTGTTTTTATTTATTGATTCTAATATAGCATTTCAAATAGACTGAATTTGAAATAATAATCCGTTAGATAGTTTAAATATTTTTGTTGCTGTTGTTAATAAAAAAATCGCATTCTATTTTCCTTTTTAAAATAAATTGTACTTTTTATTATTTTTTTAGAAAATTATGATTAATGTAATAAGTCTCTTTGAATTATAGTTGATAATGTCCCTAAAACAGTCCATCAAGACTTGGTGTTTGAACAATATATATTATAAAATATTGTACTTGAAATTGCAGCTTATATTTAATGCATAGCGCAAACAAGCTCTCTAATGAATAAAAAATAACACTAATGACGTAATTATAAGAAAAAAACACAAGATTTTTAAAAAAGAGATTAAAAAAACTCAAAAGCATGAAAAATCTGCGAAATCTTGAGTTTAATGTGTATAAATATCTATGCTAAAAAGTTTGTACTCAACAAAAATATTTTTTTTTAAATTTCTCAATATGAATAAATGGATTTTTTTTACTATAATTAGAAATGAACTTGACATTTTAAGGAGATTAAAGCCATTTAAGTTATTCTAATCGCAGTAACTGATCAAAGTAAACACTGACGTAATAGCAATTTCTTTTGGAAAAAAAATGGGTCGCGAACTCCGATTGGAATTTTGAATATTCTAAAATGACGATTCAGTCAAGCAGAAAATAATTTAACCTTTCATTTAATCAGAAGTAAAATTTCACTTCGGTTTCAGGATATAAATACTCTGAAATTCCACACCAGAATATCACTTGTTTCAAGTAGATTGACAATTCAACTCACAATGATCTCTCAGGTAATATTATTATTAGTCAAATGTGTACTCTTATATGAAGTGTTTTATTGATTGTTATTTATTTTTTGAATAATAATTTCAATCTCAAATTCTTTAAATTAAAATTACATTGCTCAAAACTATGAATGGTAAAGACTGATTTAAAAAATTGTAAATATTTGATAGTTTATTTGGAAATGGAATTGTCCGGAAAATATTTCATTTAGAAAATTTTCTGAATTTTAGATATTTATTACAAATTTGCATCAAATATTATTTTTAACAGGGTTTCTTTGAGAATATATTTCATAGCATTTTTCGAAAACTAACATGTTTTTTAATTGTCATTAATTTGCTAAATAGTTTTTTTTAATTAATTTTGTAGGAGATTATTTAGAGAATTTTATATGCACATGCAGTTCATAGAAGTTTTTGATAATTAGCATGATTCTAGGTTGTTATTAGTTTGCTAAATAGTTTCTTATATTAAGTTTTATAAGAAATTACCTAGAAAATTTTATATACACATGCAGTTCATAGAAGTTTTTAATAATTGGTATGATTCTTGGTTGTAATTAGTTTGATAAAAAGTTTCTTATATTAAGTTTTTTAAAGAAATTATCTAGAAAATTTTCTATACACATGCAGTTTATAGAAATTTCTAATAATTAGAACGCTTCTTGGTTGTCATTAGTTTGATAAATGTTTATTAAATTTCTTGTATTAAGTTTGATTTTATAGACACTATCTGTAGATTTTCAAATAAGTCATTAAGTAAAAACAATTTTCAATATTAACATAACTTTTGCCTATCATTAATTTGATAAGTATTTGATTAAACATCATGAGTTATGTTTTCAAAGAAACTGTTTCGAACCATGTATTCTGCTATAAATAATGTCATCAAATTTTCATTTAAATTAGTATATAATGAGTATTTTTAATCACATTTTTGTCCAAAACATTTCATCCAGCTAAAATGTTAGAAAATTGTTAGTAAACACTTTTTATTCTTCCATTAAAATTCAAATACTTTTTTAAAACTTGTTGCGGGTGGCACATGATTTTAATAGTCTTTTCAAATATTAATTCACTAATTAAATTTAATTAGTTTTTAATGTTTTAAATAGTGTTTTAGCCGTTTGTAATGAAATTTGAAATCAACATGCAATATCTCGATCGATAAAATGAAAGGATTTCGGTATTTTTCGCGTAAAGATGAAGAATGTGAGTTGAGTTCTTGAGAAAATCCATCCTTTTTTTATCTATTATTTATATTGTTTTCAATTATTTAATAAAAAGTAACTAAAATAACATTTTTATTTGTTGACTTAAGTAGTAATTGACTTAAAACTTTTTTAAATATTACTTGTTTTTTGTTGCAAATGTTGAAGCACCTGAAAGGAAAAAGGCTCTTCAAAATGCAGAAGTACAATCTTTAATGTCATAAGACCTAATTTAAACTCCTTCTCGTAGAAAAAATATATAAAGAAATTATTAACGTAAATGGTTTATCCATTCATATTGTTTTTCTGTATTTTTTATATTAAAAGTAGATCTAAAATTTTTAAAGACACAAAAACGAAATTATTTAAGCAAAATTCAAAAAAGCTTTACTTTTTTATCAGATTATTTAATACTGCCAATTATTAGAAAGATTGTTTACTAATATTCAGTTCACAATTTCATTTAAAATATTAAAACGGTCGTTTACTAATATTCAATTCAGAATTTCATTTAAAAGGTTTGGAGACCATTACAATTAATTTTCCAAAATCTTAAGTCACATTTTTCATTTTTCTTATTTATAAAGGGAAAAAGAATTTCAAACATAAAAACATGCCTCAAATGATTTTCCATTCTGAAAGAATCAGAAATAAAAAGTTTCTATCATTTTCATATGAATAGGGACTATATTTTATTATTTTACTTCGAATGCAACAGCGCATGAAAACATACTCTTGCAAGTAAAAAGGAAAATAATTAATCCTATATATTTCCATAATAATGATTAACTAATCATAACTAAACATTTCAGTATGTTTTTCAAGTGAAAGCTTAAATAGAACCTTTGTATTAAGAAATAATTGTAATAAGAACAATAAACACATATATAATAATCGATTGTTTCCTCATATTGAGCATAACAATTTGAATTTTTTTGTTTTTAATAAAAAATAAAACAGAAAAAAATCATAAACCAGATCTCAGATTATGTTCATTAAGAATATGTTGCCTTACTGTTCAAATTCTTCCTTCTCGAATAAAATTACATAATTTAAAAAATGAATTTTACTTTAGAATTAGTTCTTGTTTAATCACTTTTAGATAAGAAATTTGATTATCGATTTGTATAAATAAGAAATTATTTTTTCAGGCTTTCATTTTGGCTGCATTGGCAGTGGCTGCTTTTGCCAGTTTCCATCACGAAGTAAGTTTTAAGTTTTTCCACGATTTTCTATTATTTTTGCTTTTTGCTGTCTCAAACTATCGAATAACTTTGATAAAAAAATTGATTAATTTAAAAAGTCTCAAATTTAATTTAATTATTTCTGGAATCGCTGCTTCCTGATATGATCGATTTCAAACTTTATCAATAAAGATAATTATCAAAATTTGATGATAAAGACAAAATTCAACAGAAAATATTTCATTATGAGAAGAAGATATGTGAGCAACATAACGAATTTGTTATTTTTAAAAAATCTTGGCATCAGTCTTTATAAAATATATTGAGAAAAAGTTTGAAATGCATTAGGAAAAAAGTGACTAATGATGCTAGAAAAAAAACAAAAAAAACTTGTAGACGAAATCCAATGATGATAATTTACTTAGTCTTTTGAAAGCAGCCCTTACTTTGAGAAAAAGTTCTAATTTTATGTTTTTTAGTCAATTTAAACTATTTTACTTTGAATGAAAAGAATCGGAATTATAATACTGTTATTCCCACTTTCTCTATGGAATTATTTGTGATCATATATTATTTTTTAAAAACTGAATGTGTGATATGTGAACATGGATAGTGGTATTACACTTTAGATAAAACAATAAGAATAATAAAAATAAAATCATGCATTTGCAGCTAGGAGCAAAATATTTACTTCCAATATAATTACTTCATTTGAAAATTATTCCTTGGAAGAACGTTAACAGCCACAATTTCTAATCTGTTAAAAACAGATCTATCTTATTGCAATTTTTAGTTTTTAGACAATGATTCCATAAAATAATGTTCATTAGAGATATTTGTTGCATGGACTTGAAGTATTTATTTAATTGGTTAATTAATATAATATATTTGCTTAATATGTACTTAAATTGCTTGCAAATTTCAAAAAATAAAATATTTTTATCGATAATTGCAAGATGTATTGATGCTTTTCTTATTGCCATTTGACATTTCATTATGTTGTAGAAGCATTGCCTTATGTCATAGGACAGCTCTAACAAAAACCAATTTTATTTTCATAATGTATGCTTAAAATTAAAGCCAAATTAAAGGCCAAGTTTTTATCACTTTCAAGCATGTAAATAAATAAGAAATATTAAGAATCCCTTCTAATTTCTATTCAAAGCTGTCAAGAATAGTGAAATTAATTCTTTTGTTTATTATAGCATTAATGAATCTAAGAAAGAAGTTACTAATTTCAAACTTCAATCAAACGAAAATATTACTATTAAAACTGCTCAAATCTTCATATTCAATGAATAAGAGAGAATTCGTTTATATTTTCTTAAAAGAAAACAATATTATATTTTCATTTCTTCCTTAGCCCAACCACCATCCCCAACCCTTCAAGTTCGGCTACAGTGTCAAGGACAAGCACGGAGAACAGCACCGTGAAGAAGTCGGTGATGGCAAGAACGTGAAGGGAAGCTACGGATTCACCGATGCCAGGGGAATCAGGCGACAGGTCAACTACGTCGCTGACCACGGTGG
>JAOUZG010004552.1:5620456-5633095 GCA_026289955.1 Argiope argentata | reverse complement strand
CAAATTAAACAACTCATTTGTCTGAAAATATTAAAATACCGCATTGCATATTAAAATACCGCCAAGAACATAGTGTGTTGAATTTCCGAATTCAAACGCAATAGAAATTGAATAAAAAAACGTTGATAAAAATTTCATCTTTGCAAACATGAAGGAATTTCAAAGCATATTAAAATTGTCAACATGATGATTAACATGATGCATGAAATTTATTACTTTCTCATAAACGTAATAAAATACAGAAATCGGCAAAAAAAATTGGAACTCGATATTTTGACGACTATCCACGTTTTATAATTCTCATTATGAATTTGCACTGTTTTCAGCTCTTTATGGTTTTCAATTTTTTTTCACCTGTTTCATAGTTATCCCAAAAAACTAATTAATATTTCCTATTTTCAGTACTTAGTAAAATCAAACTCATTTTTATTGTTAATTAATATTTGTTTTTTTATTTTAAAATATTTAATGTATTTCATAATTTATTTGATTTTTAATGAAATTCTTGAAATAAATTTTTCTCAAATTTAGAAACAGATAGTATTTTTCTTTGGATTGAATTTTTTTCAAATTAAACAACTCATTTGTCTGAAAATATTAAAATACCGCATTGCCACCAAGAACATAGTGTGTTGAATTTCCGAATTCAAACGCAATAGAAATTGAATAAAAAAACGTTGATAAAAATTTCATCTTTGCAAACATGAAGGAATTTCAAAGCATATTAAAATTGTCAACATGATGATTAACATGATGCATGAAATTTATTACTTTCTCATAAACGTAATAAAATACAGAAATCGGCAAAAAAAATTGGAACTCGATATTTTGACGACTATCCACGTTTTAGAACCCCCAGAGTTAAAAAAAACATATTTTTGGAAAATGTCCGTCAATCTGTCTGTAACAAAGATAACTAAAAAACGTTTTATTCAAACGGAAATTTCAACAATCGTTAAATCAAATTTATAGATTTCTTTCAAATTTTTAGCAATATTATTTTATAGGAAGACTATGAATGGATATTGTCCGGCTGATCGAATATAATTTGTCACGATAACTACCAATAAAGATCTAGATAAGATTCTATACACAGAATCATCATCTATAGTATAGACATCTCGAATTTGAAGCTAAATACAAGTATGGATTGACTGTTAATCTGTACTTTTAGAAACACATAAAAGAGATAACTGAAATATATCCAATTTGGATATGTGATTTTGTGACTATAAGCGTAATTTTATGTCAAAGAATGGCATTAATCGTTTGGAAAAACGCAATCTAAAATATAAATTCTATTTTCGAATAATATTAACCGTACGCCAGGATTTATAACCAAATATCTCGCTTATAATTACACTATAGATTCAGTCTTAATGGTTAACTCGCTTATGATTACACTATAGATTCATTAAAAATGGTTAACCCGTTTATGATTACACTATAGAGTCAGTAAAAATGGTTAACCCGTTTATGATTACACTATAGATTCAGCAAAAAATGGTTAACTCGCTTATGATTACACTATAGAGTCAGTAAAAATGGTTAACCCGTTTATGATTACACTATAGATTCAGCAAAAAATGGTTAACTCGCTTATGATTACACTATAGATTCAGCAAAAAATGGTTAACTCGCTTATGATTACACTATAGATTCAGCAAAAAATAGTTAACTCGCTTATGATTACACTATAGATCCAGTAAAAATGGTTAACCCGCTTATGATTTCACTATAGATTCAGGAAAAAGGGTTAACTCGCTTATGATTACACTATAGATCCAGTAAAAAGGGTTAACTCGCTTATGATTACACTATAGATTCAGGAAAAAGGGTTAACTCGCTTATGATTACACTATAGATTCAGGAAAAAGGGTTAACTCGCTTATGATTACACTATAGATTCAGGAAAAAGGGTTAACCCGCTTATGATTACACTATTGATTCAGGTAAAATGGTAAATTCACGCCAAAAGTTAATATTTCGTAACCATTGATCGCCAATGCAATGCAAGGCCTTCTGGAGCCAAATTTTTATCAGAGAATGTGCAAGAAAGTTTTTGGAGAGATTATCCTCACTGATTTTTCTTTTAGAACTGTCACTATTCCATCAAACAGTTTCTATCTAATATTTCAATTGTTAATTGAATGATATGTAAGGACAATAATTTAATAGATTTTGATTGCCATGGTATCAAAAAGTATACTATATCAAAAGTATCTTGTTGCTTTTAATCAAAAAGTGAAATTAATCCTTTAATTATCTCTTTAATAATGTTGACCCTCATAACAAATACAAAGTATGTTACGTAAATAAAACATCGAAATTCGAAGTATGTTTCGAATTCCAAAGTAATTACTTTTGTTCTTTCAATGTTCAAATAACAGCTCTAAAATGCACTTCGAAATAACCCTAAAACGGTGACATCAATGAAGCGTGAAAATTTTCATCACACAACTTATGTTCGAGTTTTATTTTTCTTTTAAAACTTTTATTATATATAGAAGGATACGCAAATGCTTGTTATCACTTGTGAAAAGGGATTTGTGTTAAAAGAACTCCAAAATGATTTCCCAGGTAATATAAGTTTTTCAGTTGTTTTCATATATATTATAATTTTAATAAAGTGTTTTTACCCTTAATTTATAACTTTAGGGAATGAGGGTAAAAAACTGAAAATAAAAGTTAGAATTATTTATAATTAAAATTATTCATTTACTCAAGATTAACAACTAATTTATTACACCTAGATTAATTCATTAAGAATATTTATTTATTGTATATATGTTTAATTTTATTTAAGCAACATCAACTATTCTCTAGATAAAATTAGATTTGGTAATGAATACAAAAAAAATTATTTCTGTGTGTGAGATCGAATCACATTCTCATGTAGAGTTAAAAATATTTCAACAATTTTATGATTTTTTTTATTTAAAATTTGCATTAAAATTGATGAAAAACTATTGTGATATAAAATTATTCATTTAACATGCGTATTCATCAAAATTTTTAAAATTATTTTATCTAACAATTCGAATTATTTTAATTCATTTATAAAAGCAAACTTAATGTTACATTTTGAATAATATTCGTTGTATAAACGAAATTTTGTATGCTATATACAAAATAATTTTTTTAATTTGGCTCATATTATTTAAAAATAATATGAGCCAAATTAAAATAATAATGAATATCTGTAGAGTATTCTAATGAATTTATGAGCAGTAATTACAAGCAGATTATATTCTATCACTTAAAGGTTTTCTTTTAGAAATTTTCTACGAATTTTTATTTAATTAAATTAATGTTTTCGTTCTGTTGTTTAGAAAACTTTATTGATTCCTTTATCTTATATCGTCCGTTACCACTTTTTAGAGGAAAAAAACTCTTCGCTGCTCCAAAAACTAGAAATATATATGAAAAAAGTCTTATTTTGATATTAGATAGAAAGGAATGAAACATAAAATCCTCTTTTAATAAATTCATCATCACTCATCCTTTAAAATTCCTCATCCTCACTCTTCATTATTAGTTCACTCATCTTTCTCATCCTTTAGTACTCCTCATCCCCACTTTTAATTATTAGTTCACTAATCCTCTTCCTCCACGTTGTTCAATTAGCAAATTCCTCTTCACTGTAGCATTTCTCGTCCTAACTTTTCATTTAGCAAACTCGTCGTCACTGTAGATTTCCTCGTCCTAACTGTACATTTAGCAAATCCATCGTCACCATAGTGTTCCTCGTCCTAACTATTCATTACACAAATTCATCGCCACTGTAGTATTCCTCGTCCTAACTGTTCATTTAGCAAACTCATCGTCACTGTAGTATTCCTCGTCCTAACTGTTTATTTTGCAAACTCATCGTCATTATAGTATTCCTCGTCCTAACAGTTCATTTAGCAAATCCATCGTCACCGTAGTGTTCCTCGTCCTAACTGTTCTTTTAGCAAACTCATCGTCACTAATATTCCTCGTACTAAGTGTTCATTTAACAAACTTAGCGCCACTGTAGTATTCATAATCCTCAGTCTTCATTATTAGCTCACTCATCTTTCTCATCCTTTATTACTCCTCATCCCCACTTTTATTTCCAGCCCATTGATTCTCTTCCTCCACGTTGTTCATTTAGCAAATTCATCGCCACTGTAGTATTCCTCGCCCTAACTGTTTATTTTGCAAACTCGTCGTCAATACAGTGTTTCTCGTCCTAACTGTTCATTTAACAAATTCCTCGTCACTGTTTCTCCTCGGTGACTTAGAAAAATATATTATCAGAAGAGTTTTGTGAAATTATTCTTGTTGGAAAACATTGAAAAATATTTTAGTAAAAAAAGAAAGAAGACTCTTTAAAAATATATCACTTCCTCGGTGTTGCTTCATATGGCAGAATTTCGCATATCATTCTTCAATTTTAGAAATTCTAATAAAGACCAACATTAACATAATTATTGTTACAAATACTAAAAAGAGGCCATAAATTTTCAGAATCCACATATATTTGTCAGATTATTATTTTTGGTTATAGAGGTGTATTATAAATGTCTTTTAATAGTAACTTATCTTATATAAAATCTAAGATAAATTAATAACTTTTTTTCTACTGAGAATGCGATAAACTGTGATGATCAAAAAGTTTTTTTTTAATTATGGATTTTTTTTCTGGCCAATCTTTTATATGTTAAAAAGTGCAAAAAGAATTAGGAAAACGTGATTATTTTCGCACAGTAATTAATTCCTCAAAGTCAGATTTGCTGAATTTATAAAATATAGTCGTTGTCTTTTTCTCAAATTTTATTTTAGAATAAATATAGCATCCAGATATTTCTTAGTTATAAAAAGAACTGAAATTTATTCTTTTAAAAAATTATTCTTTTTTCATTACAGTTTCTGATTTTTAAGATCGATAATATAATCACTTTAGATTTCAATTTTATATCTGAAAGGTCAATCAGAAATATGTTGTCTAATAATGCTTTCATAATCTTATAGAAGTAATAATATATGCTTTGATAAGATATAGAAGTAAAAATATGCTCTTATAGAAGTAAAAATATGCTTTGATAACTTTATTGAAGTTTCACTTGATAGAGAAGAAACATATAAATACAACAATTCTTGAATTAGAATATGTCCCAAACATTTTTCAACGCAACTGTTTGTTTTTGGTTGTTGTTGTTTTTCATATGTTGGGAATTTTTATAATGTATTTATACATAGTATAAAAGGAAGTCTCCTGAAATCGTCTGTGCGTTTGAATCCCAAAAACTCAAGAAATAGTTAACGGATATTGGAGATTTTTATACAATTTAGTAGAGTATTTATTGGGATTTTTTTTTATTTTTATCAAAATGAAAAAGGTTTATTACTATCGCAATTTTAAATTTATACTTATCAGCGCATGTACAAAAACCTCAAACTGCGCATGTGCAAATAGCAAAAGCTGTGATATGCATATGCAATATTTTTTTGTGTGTGTTTGTTTACGCCTGATTTTAAGCAACAATTCAAATCTCATTAGGCCCAAAAGAAGAAAATCTAACCTTGGTGTGAATACATTAATGTTAAAAAAAGCATCGTTTTGTTGCGCGATAAGGAAAATGCAGAGGAAAGAAACGTTCGGTTAGCGAATATCAAAAAAATAATGTCCAAACTTAGAGAAGGAGAGTCTTTTTGATGAGTAAAATTTCTTTGAATCGCAATGCAATTGAATTGTGGAGACACAAATAATCTCATGAGATGATCGCCTGTGTTTTGTCTAAGGATATATCATATTTTTACCTTTTTAACAGTCTAAATATTTCTGACTGTGTGCTATAAAAAATTGTTTTGTAACTATTTTTGATAATCTCTAAAATACATTTTTATGTTGCGTAATATACCCGTACCATATCGGGTGGAGGCTAAATTTAAGTTTAAAGCTAATTTTTCTTCTTGGAAATATGCGACGGACAACGCCGTGCGGTTACTGCTAGTAGAAATAAAATTTAAAAAACATATTAAGAATTACCAAAAATATGTATTCTTCTCTTCAAATTAAATTTTCATAAAATTTGTATCTACGCATGCTTCTAAAAATGCGTATTTAAATTTAAATTTTAATTTTTATGTTGAAATTTCAGAAATTTCTAATGCTAATGCTCTATTAAAGGATGAAGATAGCATTTAAAACATCATTCATTTTCCCAACCTCCCAATGACCCTTTTTCAAGATTTCCCTTGCTGCGATAGTTTCAGATTACTCTAATGCTATTGGAATAATGGATTTCCAATATACTTCTGACTTAAATCTTAGTTTTCAGTCATGCTGCTGAATTGACTGCTTTCAGGTTTGTGTCGATTCTATATTGACCCTAAGAGCACAAAGATATTGTATATCTCCACGATATTATGCGATATTCTGAATGTCAAACCAAAGTCATGAAGAAGCCGAATAATGTTATTTGACATTTTAAGCTAATACGGCAATTTTGATAAGCTAATAAGACACTATGTGTGATTGAGCAAATATATTTAACGATTTACTAATCTCCATAGTTTTTAAGAAATAAACTTGGTAACACAAACAAAAGTGAATATTTCATCAGGAAAATTTTATATTCTATTCTTTAAATTGCTTTTTCATATCTAGAAAAATTTTGTTTTCTCTGTTTCAGATTTTTGTTTTGGCTGCTTTGACTGTAGCTGCTTTTGCTCACCTTCAACAGGAAGTAAGTAGTTTTTCTCTCTAATAATTTTAAAGATGTTCTAATTAATTTTCTATTGTTGTTAGTAATGACATTTGCCGTGGATAAGCGCGTTGACAGTCTTCAGCGATTTTAAACTGAATGAGCGTCTCTTGTTTTAGAAATAGCGCCCACTAGGACCAAGAGTGCAGCTTAGTTACAGACTGATATTATTCGCTGTGTTCCTTTTTACGGGGGATCACATTAACTCACCTTACAGATAAAACACAGAAAAACAACCATGTCCAAACTGGGACACCCAGATCACAAGAAAGATGCTCTACCCCTATCCCAAGACGCCGAAAAAAATCTATTGTTGTAAATTTTAGAAAACTTATCTCTTAGTTCCAATATATTAATTTCTGATTGAACGATATAATCTTATTGCAACATAAATCTGATCATTCACTTATATTCCTTTTTTTATAGCCTCTCCACCATGCTCCCCAACCCTTCAAATTCGGTTACAGCGTGAAGGACAAGCACGGAGAACAGCACCGAGAAGAAGTCGGCGACGGCAAGAACGTGAAGGGAAGCTACGGATTCACCGATGCCAGGGGAATCAGGCGACAGGTCAACTACGTCGCTGACCACGGTGGTTTCAGAGCCGAGGTCAAGACCAACGAACCCGGCACCGCCAACCAGAACCCAGCAGCCGTCCACATCATCTCCGACGCTCCCTACGGACACGGAGGATACGCCGGAGCTGCAGGACTCGGATACACCGGAGTTGAAGGTGCAGGATATGGATACGGTGGTCTTGGAGCTGCCGGTTTAGGATATGCTGTTGATGGAGGTTATGGACTTCTGGTTTAGTGTGATTTGGCTGTATTTCACTAAAAAATGTTTGACTATAGGTGCATAATTTGTTGAAATAAAGAGTGAATTATTTTTCACATATGACTCATTTATTCGTTTCTTTTATGAATCAAGGAATAAGAAAGATCCTAAAATCTTAGGAAATATCGGGATCTTAGGGAATATAAAAGGTATCTAAATATCTATTTCTGTTATAATTAATAGCAGAAAAAGGTTTATTTTGATTTAAAAAATTATTAATAATAATAATTTTATTAAATTTTTAAAACTATTTTTAAGTATGTTTTATAACAACATATTTTTAATTATTAAATTTATTCTCACGTTGATTGCAGTGATATATAACTCACTTTTATGCAATTATACAATATAATTAATACCAAGAGTAAAAAATAAGCCCGAAAAAGCCCAAGACATTACAATGAAACAAAATTGAATACAAACAGTTTGAATCTCTTTTAAATTTCTTTAGTTAAATCGTTATGTGAAACATGTCACATTTCGAATAAAAAAATTATCTTTTTGACAAGTTTTGATTTATAAAACAAGAGATACAGTACATGTTACACATAATTTGTTTAAATAATTGAAACAAATTCAAATAAAAACTCTAATAGTCCATATATATGTATATTTATTTATTTTTGAAAATCATACATATCACATAAACATATTTTAAACAAATTACAAAATAAATTATTACTTAATACATTCCATGAGTGAATCTCATTACTGATGTCTCTCTCCCATCCATTACATTATTATTAACTGATCGAAATTTTAATACTTCATTTTCTAATCCCTTTTGATCAAAGAAAAACAAAACTAGAAAAAGTAGCTAATGTCTTCGAATGCACATAAATAAAATAATGATAAGGAAATACATTATGACATTGGAGAGAATGTACATAAATAAGTTAAAAATAAATTAGATGAAACAAAAGTGATAACAAAAATTCAAAACTTATAACAAACAAGCAGATTTTATAACCAATTTATCACAATTTATTTCGATTTATTTAACATAAGCATTGAATTCTTCCATACATAAGTTAAACATAATAATTTAGATGAAACATAAATAAAAACAAGTACAGATATATGTAACCAATTTATTTTGTTTTGTTTCTTATAATTATTGGATTTCTCAGTACACAAGTTAAGTATATGTGGTGATAATTATGCCAAATGAGAACCTTTCTGAAATCCACATTTTGTATTGTAGTTGTTTCTTAAAAATTTTATAGAAAAAAATTCAAATGCTAAAATATTTCATAATTCATTTCTGAATTTAATTCGTTTACAATGTAATGACAATATTTATTGAATATTTTATAATAAAATTTTAAATTTAATGTACTTCTTCATTAGTCAGGCGCCAGCGAAAAATCGCCACATAATGTAGAATTTCGCCAAATTTCTTATAGTGATTTTAAAGTGAAAAATCGCCACATAATATAGAATTCTACCAAATTTCTTTGGCTATTTTTCGCTGGCACACGGCTAACGAAAATTTACAAAATTTAATTATAATTCGACACAGAGAATATGAACAACTTAAAATGTTATTTGATTAATAACTGCTATCATCTTAATAATGCTGTTATTCATTTTTCTAGCTTCAACATTCTAATAAAGCATGAAGTATGTTATTATTATATTATAACTTGCCTCTGATGAGTGTAGACGACGTGAAATAATAATTATATAGACGTATCATATACGAGTTTATTTCGTTAAATTAGAAGAAAGATATGAATAAAAATTTGTACGATTTGACTGCGTAACAATATTACTGCACAAATAATATACAAAGTTATACTTTACAGTATTAATACTATACAAATTTATGCTTAATACTATACAAACTTATACTTAATACTATGCAAATTTATTCATTTTAATCCTATCACTTCGCAGAAACCCGTTATCCATTTCAAACTTTTCACCCTCTCAGAACGTAATCTTACATAGGTTCATGCGCCAACTCGTCAGAGCCCAAGAATACAAGTATTGCAACGTATTTCAAAAGCAGCAGTTGGTATAAATCACGATGAATAAATTTAAAAAGTAGTTACATTTTAAGAAATTAAATTGACAAATTCCTCCGATTTTCATATTTACTCATTCATTGAGACATAATCCAAAAACTTAACTCTAAAATACAGTCATTATAGAATTATTTTTTTCATTATTGCAGGAAAGAGAATTTATCATTTATTGGAAAATTTAATGAGTTTAGAGCATGAAATTTATAAAAAAACACGTGTATTAAAAACAAAAGGTATAAAAAATTATTTAAAAATTTTTTTTTTACTTTATCACTTTAAATCATTGATGTAGAAAACATTTTAGAATCTTCATTACAATTTTTATTTCAAGTCCATTATCAGATGATGCCACATGTAAAAAAATAATACTTCATTGAAATAGTCTAACGAATAGTTTATGTCTTAAAACATTAAAACAGTGTATTGTCGTTAAGAAAAATGAAACTTATACAATTTCAAAGTGTTACACAGTTGAAAATAAGACAAAATTTAAAAAATTCCATTTTTATAAATATAAAACAAATCAAGATAAATAAAAATGTATAAAAATTAATATAGATAGTACTAATAATAACATATTAGATGCAGTATTCATTGGATGCTGATATTAAAATAAAATGTCTTCCTTACAGATTTTTATAATAACTTTGAGTTATGAAACTAGAATTGATATTGCACATTTTCAACCTTAAGCAGTATTAAATACTTTCACGAACAAACACATATAATTTTTATTAACATTCGAAACATTCAAAATTTTGAGAAATAAAAATAAATAATGAAACAAATTCTTTTTTAATACTCGCAATAAAATAAAGAATCCCACTGTCTATATTCAACAATTAACTTGAAATAAAATTATTTTAAATTGTCCAAAAAGCTAAAGACAGAAAACAAAAAAAAAATGATAAAGAAAAACAAAAAGATTGAAATGAAATGTGCAATGCATATTTCAATGTATCGTGTCAGAACATCATTTCTTGAACGGCCAAGCAACACGTGCTCGTGCGAGTTAAATTATATTATTATTCATTCTAAATGTTTCACTGAATGAGTCACTTTAGTATTGCAAACGATCCAAAACACTTTGTTTCGCATTGAATGTTTAAAAAAATATCGCATTTCCTATTTATTTCCTTTCATATAATCACGTGCTCAAAATGACATTTTTCTAGGCTTCAATTTCTGTAGTCATAGACTTAGTTTTTTTTAATCAGAGCTTTTGTAAATGCGATGGTAACGTTTTATTAAAAGCTGATTTTCTGAGATGCTCGTGTAGATAATAAAATTTTTATTTTTGCCTGCGGATTTTCGCTGACGTCAAAAACCTCATCCCCAAAACAACATCATGTTCTGACATGATAATAATTATTATAAAAAAATTAGCAATAATAAAATAACAATTAAATGAATATCAAAATTGTGGATCTGATGTAAATTTCTTTGATAATAAACCATAAGATAACTAAGTAGAAAAATGAAAACATTCTTCTTAAAAATATTGTGACATTTTGCACATTAAAGCAACTTAGTGTAGATTTCTATTTGATAACAATGATTATCTCATTAAATACCTTAAATAAATTGTCACTCAAAAGTTATTAGCATCTAATAAATATTGCAAAAAAAAGATTTCATATATAATATTATTCTCAAATTAACATATTCAATAATAAAAAAGAAAAAGTAAAAAATATTATAAAATGGGAAGAAGTATTTTATGTCATAAGTAAATATTATATTCTTTTATACTAAATATAAGCTAAAAAAATATTATTCATCGAAAATTTGCTTTCCAAAATAGTACAAGTTAAAAATAGAATTTAAAAAATATATTTTAAAGAAATTTATGTGGCCAAATCTATCAAAAATTTAATTAGGTACGCAAGAAAATAAAATAAGAGAAAGAGATACAAAAAAATCAATGAAATATTTAATGCACAAGGATTAATAAAAAAGTAATTTCTATCAATAATAAAAAAATATCCTCGTTTACTCTTTAATACACTTATCAATCATGCACAAAAACAAATTGATTCTTGGAGTACAATAATTACGAAATATTTTTAGTCTAATAATAATTCCTTGGTTTTTCATAATAATTAATTAAAAACTATATTTATCGCCAAAAATCTTCATTTTCCAAATTAGAAAAAAATCATTTATGGGGTTATTAACATAATTACCCAATGCGGAAAAATGGGGTTATTCATAATATTTCGTAATTTAATTTATACTTTATAATCAATGTAACGTTCTAGCAAATTTTAGAATCTGGCGACACAAATATAAAATACTTGGGGTAAATAGACATTCGAAAGCAACGATAAATTTTATTCGCACGAATCTTACATAGACAAATAATACATTATGCCTGAAAAATTCTTTAAATATTCTCGTCTCCGTATTCACAGAGATATAATGCATTATTTTAAAATTTTTGAAATAAATAATTGTCCTTTTCTAACCGAATGAATAATTATTAAATGGATGGTCCAATAAAATTAATTTAATTATGATCTTTCGGAAATTGGGAATTTAATAATAATATTTCGCTCTGTAATTTATACTTTACAATCTATGTAAAGTTCTAGCATATTTTCAAAATCCAAAAATATAGGTATCACAGACATGGGGTTACAAGACATTCAAAAGCATTGAAAAATTTTATTCGCACGAACCTTACATAGACAAATAATGCATTATGCCCGAAAAATTCTTTAAATATTCTCGCCTCCGTATTCACAGAGATATAATGCATTATTTTAAAATTTTTGAAACAAATAATTTTTATTTTCTAATAGCCTGATAAATTATTAAAGGATATACAAATAAATTACATTTATTTCCTAATTTTTTTTAATTTACGGGATAATCAAAATATTTCGTCTCCTAATTTATTTCTTATAATCTATGTAACGCTCTAGCAAATATTAGAATCTGGCGTCATAAACATCACATTCTTGGGTTAACTAGACATTCGAAAGCAACGATAAATTTTTTTCGCACGAACCTTACATAGACAAATAATACATTAT
>JAOUZG010004552.1:5602720-5615456 GCA_026289955.1 Argiope argentata | reverse complement strand
AATAATACATTATGCCCGAAAAATTCTTTAAATATTCTCGTCTCCGTTTTCACAGAGATATAATGCATTATTTTAAAATGTTTGAAACAAATAATTTCTATTTTTTAATAGCCTGAGGAATTATTAAATGTTTAGTTCAATTAAGGATATTTATTTCATAATATTTCGAAAATTTAAGGCGTTATTAAAAAAAATTGATAGCTTTCCGAATTAAACCTAGAAATTTGAAGATACACTGTGATAAATAAAGCATTTTTTCTAAGAAATATTTCAGATTATAATGATGGATTTGAAAATATAAAAATTAAACCATAATTTGAATCCTATTCAAATTATAGAAAAGATGGTGAAAAGTGATAATATAGTTACCCAATTTCTATCTTATGTAATATCTAATTTTTTATATTTAATTTTAATTCCTTGTGGAGCTATTTTTGTTATTCGCCATTTTTTGTGAGTCTTAGAAAGTAAGTTTTGTCTCTGTGTCATTTTTCTTATTGATATTTTGTATATTTTTAACTAATTAAAAACTAAATATTTTTTTTAATTTACAAATGCTTTGGTTATTTCTGGGAATAAAAAGCGCCTTACATTGCTTAAAGTACTCCCCATTAAAATTAAGGTTAGGTTATTAACATAAATTATCTAATTAATGCTTATGTTCCATAATTATACTTCTTTCCATTTTCTAATATACATCATTAGAATAATACATATATCTAGGCCAGAAATTCTGAAAGAATGACGGGCTTCCTCTTCCAAAAGACGTTCAAAAATTGAGTTTTAAAGATTTAAAAATTACGAACAGAATTTTTAATATATATATATATATAATAATTTTAAATGAAAATATAAATTCTGTTAATTTAGAATTAGAAAATGGATATATCAATCATTAACGTAAAAAAATTAAAAATCTTGAAAGATTAAAATTAAAAATCTTGTTGAATAATTGAAGGTATTGAAAAATAATTTTAGATTATTTTTTTGAGAATTTCTGTTCTAGATATCATTTATTGCACATGGTTATAAGAAAATATATGTAATATGAATCATTTGATCCTCTTATAGGAACATGCCTTTCAATTGTCTGTTTTTGTAATTAATAAACACAAATTACAAAAATTCTAATTAATTTACACAAAAAAGGGAATGTAAAAGAATTATTTTAAACACAAGAGAAAATATTTACCCACTTGAAATAGCAGCACAGACTTCCTATGTTTCGGTTCATCATCTCAAAAGAGTCAGTGCACGGGATAACATAATCACATGACAAACGTAATTGTCCATCGAATGTCGAAGTGTAGATTGGTATGCAATTCTGTAGGTGATGTTACTGAGCACTACTTTACAATTTGCCTTGAAGACTTGTCTTCGTTTTTTTTTCCTTGAAAGCTGTTCAATTGGTTCTAAAAATAATATTATGGAGCACTTTTGATGTGTATCATGAGAGCATGAACTGACTCTATTAGTTTTCAGATCAGATAGTTTTTTTTTCAATTAATCACTTCTTTAAATAGCTGTCATCCTGGCCTAGGGGTAGTGGGTCTTCTCCTTGAACTAAGTGGCCCAGTTTCGAGTCCTGGTTCGGGCCTGGTTGTTCTTTACCTTTTGTTCTATCGGTCAGATGTGTGAACAAGCCCCCTGCAAAAAGGATCGAGTGTGTGAGTGTTAACTTCATATGAGTTAGAAGTCAGACTTCTGCTTTCTGTTGCCTTGGGATCTTTACTCTCAGAAACTGGTACAAGGGCTCATCATAATCATGTCATTAAGTGCCGGCTTTCTAGCACAGAGATAGCGCGTCTTCCTGTAGTTCTGGGAGTCCCGGGTTCGAGTCCCAGTTCGGGCATGGTTGTTCTGTGTTCTATCTGTAAGGTGTGTGAAAGTGCCCCACCACCTGTAAAAAGGGGTTGCGAAAGCGACTGTAGTGAGTGTGTAGCTGAGCCGTACTCTTGGCCCTCGTTGGCGCTATTTCAAAAACATGAGACGCTCCTTTCGGCTTAAATATGCTGCTGTATCAGCTGGAGGCTTGTCCATGGAAAATGCCATAAGTAACAACCACAACAACATATCATTAAATACTCGCTTCTAATTGTTGAAATGAAAATAATTTTTTCCTTTCATATTTCTTTTGATTATGGAAGGTTCGACATTCAAATGATAAATTTGTTCTTTACTCAGGAATGAAACTTTTCAGTATTTCAGTTTGTTTTACTCAGTTCAAAATACTTGTTCGATTTGCTCCTGTCCATTCGGGTGAAAATAAAGGTGGGTCAGATCGAAGTGACAGATAAGCGACTTTAAATTAGCTGCCTTCTGAAGACGCGCGAATCAGAATATATAATAATAAATTATCTATTCCCATCATTTTTTTTTTACTTTTTCCATTGGCATTATTATTCTATTAAAGGCATTCAGATATTCCACATTGCAGTAAAAAAAATTCAAAAAAGTACTAGATACACATACTTTCTTCTAATAATTTTTCAATAATTCTTGAAGTTTATTTTTAGCTTCCAAATGAATACTATTTGATAGATTATGTACTTTATGCTTGAATATTATTCAAAAATGTCATTCATGTCAAAAATTATTAGTTCAAAACAATGATGAAAGTGTATAACCACAAATAAAATACAGTCTTTGCAAATGAGATGATCTATATTTTATAAAGAAATAGTAAAAACCGCAATAATTTGACAGTTTAAAAATAGCATAATCATTAGCCTCTTAATTTGCAGCTTTATGTTTTTAAGTAGTTTATTTGAGTTCAAACAGCATTTTCCTTAGCCCTTTAAATAGACGTATGATTTCCTTTAAACAGTTTTTCTCCATCTCCTCGTTAGACTGGATTCGAGACCTTGAAGAACTGTCGTATAAGCACATCTAGAGCACTTCATATTCGCCATGGCAAAACGTCTTTCCTCCGGTGTAGCGTAGATACCTGAAGAGAAGTTTGAAAACTCAGGTGTCGTCCTCTTCAGATGAACTCGTCTCAAAATTACGAGGTTCGTCCCAAAATAGCCCAAATGATGCTTTTGAAAAAAACAGGGCCTTAATATAAATAAATTTAATCTCAATTATTGAACAGTTCCAATCTCATCTGCTTTATTTCTAAAATCTATTCGTATAGTTAGTTCTTAATTTTCTTTGTAAAAGTTCACACAAAAAACAATTTCGATATAAAAGTTTCCATTTTAGCAATTTTTATTTCAATCTGATGAATATTTAAAAAAAATTAACTTAGTTCAAACATATAAAAAATAAACAAGGTAATTTCAGCAATTTTTCACTAATTCAGAACTTTCTACAAACGTGTCGTCACGTTTCCATTTCAAATCACGATGAAATTCTGCAATAATTTTTGCACTTCGCAATACATTTAGAGATTTGTAATGCCTTTTACTCGCCAAATGCTGGTTATATTTAGGCTTACTAGACATGACTACAGAGCAGATTCTGCACTGAAAAATACCTTTATTTCTCTGATTTACTTCTTCAGCCAATTTCAAGAGTCTGTTCTGGTACGTTTGGAAATCCACGTGTTTCTTTGTTTCAGCGTGGAAGTTGAGATTTTTGGCATGCTTTCTGCTTTCGTAATGCTCCAACATCGGCTCCACGTCTGTAGTTTTTACATCGCAAAGCTCACAGTAGAGCAGCTGTGTTAGATCACCTTCTGGCTGAGGAACCAATTTTTGGAATATTAAATTGGTGATGTCAACTTCTGGTGAGTTTTCTGCAAAACAAGTGCTTTGCTTTTTTCTTTGGTGGGCTTTGGTTAATAAGTGAGTTGCGCATGGAATAGCGCCATTGAATCGAAGATTGCAAATCAGGCATTCTATCAGGTCAGGCTGAAATTGCATGATAGACAATCAGATGTTCCTGAAATATTCGAATCAAAATTAGTTCATCTTTGTAATCTTAATTCGATTAAAAACAACGCATTTACGTATTATTCTTACTCTCAAATTGAAAGCGCGTAAAATCGATTACTTAATCAATAAATTTCTGAAGCACTCTTTGTAGATGAATATTTTGAATTTAATATTCTTTTAATATTCATATTAATTTTATTCTTAGAGGTTTAATTATTAAAATATAGAATTAAACGCTGAAATCTATATAAATATACGAGCAGGGGTAAATTTACACCAGAACTTTTTTCAGACGATATTATACTATTGATGTATCGAAAATAAATGGAGTTGTGATCACAATATTATTGTTTTGTCTAGTCATCACGCATTTTCTGCAAATGTAAATGGCATCTAAGGAAGATTTTTTTTTAGTGTAGATATTCAAAACTTAAGCTAGGTCGTCTCTAAGATGGGTTGTCATTGCATTTACGGCGTTTTTAACAATTGAAAAAGCACTTAAACATATTAATTATTAATAATATAATAGTTTATTCGTTTAATTAATAACTATGAGGTAAATCTTGCAATCTGGATCACAAATGGTAGGCACAGTATTGTATTTTGTATCTGACTTGGCATCTAAGGAGTTGATTCTACGGATAAATGTATGAATATGAAGATCCTTTGAAGCAAATTTACCTATCAGTTTCGTTTTAATATATTAAATAAATTTCTAATACTGTAAACAGTGGTAATAATTATGATATTATTTTGTAAAGATATCAGATAAACCTAACATACTAATCTATACTATTATTATAAATGTGAAAGTTTGGATAAATGGATGGATGATGTTAGTCAATCAAGACAGAACAGCTCAACGAAATTGCATGAAATTTGCACCGAGATATGTTATAGTCTAGAATAGGCTAATTATTTTTCCGTTTACTTGAGTAGTTAATTTTATATTAATTAAAAACTGACTGTCCGGCAATTAGCCAGGTTGGGAAACCCCACTTCGATTTGTGGGGTTTCCCAACCTGGCTAATGAGGTTAGGCTTACCCAGTTTTAGAACGATTATTTCAAATGATTTTATTTATTTCCTTAGTGTTCGATGCATTGAAAATGAAATATTGTTAATTAATATATTTTTCGGATTTGGTTCGTAGTACTTTTAAATTAAAATAAAACAGAACAAAAGAAATTAAAAATTTCTAATCTGTATTGCTTTACCCCAACTCGCATAGAAGATCTATGCATTTACGTTGCCCCATCTGGCACTAAAACTTCCTGCATACAAAGTACGTTGTAACTGTATAGTTGACAGCTGTATTTTCATTTTAATTAAAAGTTATGCCTATAATACTGTTGTAGCTATTTCAATGACGATCAAATAAATAAAATAGACTTGATTTTTAAAAAATAGGAACATGGTTTCCAGTTTTGATTTATTTTAGGCACACAATATAAATAAATTATTTTTAGTTTGGTTGAGGGCTTTTCCATGCGTATGAAGTTGGTTTTTAATAAAATCAACAGATTTTAAGTTATTTACATATTATTAAGATAAATTTAGAATTTATTTTCATATTCATTGTTTTAGATCACTATAGCTCTTGCATAAAAGTATTAAGCTTTTTTGGTACATAATGTCATAGAGATAGTTGCATTCCGATAGCTAATGAAAATTAAGTATTGGAAACAATTAAGAAAATCACACATCTTGTTTATTTAAAGCATTTCTTCAAAAATATTTTTTAAAGTGAATTTAACTACTTCAATAATTCAAAATTCACTATCATGGTCATTTCGGACTAAGAATTTGAATAATATTCGAAATAATATCATCAAAAAACGCTTTACTCAAATATTTTGTAAATTATTTTATATTTATGCGAAAATATCTCTTTCACGTGCTAAAACGAAAACTTATCCAATAAAAAAAGAATTAATACGGAGTTATCTAGTGTGTAATGATAACGATCCACTCTTATCATCCAGAAGCGAGAAACTAGATAAGAGAAGGAGTTTTCTTTTTGCTCTTCTTTTGCTCAAAAATTGGTTATATAAATTTTTAACTCCTTTAGTATTTAAAAAAAATGGGGAAAAAATCTAAATTAAAATTATTTAAGGAAGATGACGTCATCCATTGTAAAATCTATCGAAGCAAAATGTTGACAGTAGAGGTATATTTATTCTAAATCCCTCACTTTCCAATACTTAGCACAGTTTTGTTTATTTATTATTTCAATAACTTATTTAATGGTCAAACAGAAATCTTTAGATATTCATTTTCATGCAAATTTCACCGTGAGTGAAATAATAATAAAAACATTCTTCCTGTTATAATTTTACAAAATTAAAATTCCATTTTTAGCAAAAAATATATGCAGTAATTTCAATTCATCTACTTTCTAAAAAAATTATTTTCAGTCTCTTTTAATTTAAATTGAAAATAATATACTTTTATTTCTCATTTGCATGGAATTTTCACACCTTTTCGTATATAATAACGGTAACTTTAACTGCCTTAAATCCTGACAGAGCGCATCGATTGAAATTCCATCTTTTTCCCGAGACGGGGATTCCCCATTCTGAACAGTTAAAATATCTCGAATTATCTTTTCTCTTGTTTCGTCAGTCAGGCAGTCGGTGTCGCTACGTCACAATTTTTCTCAGCTTAATTCCACTCAGTTAGACATGCTGATTATAGTATTTTTTTAATGTCCTCTTTAGCACTTCAAGTTAAAAATAAATGGAGTTACGGCTTTTTATCAAAAGCTCTTAATTCGCAATGTAAGTTACTTTTTTTTTAATTTAATTTAATTTTTTTGTTTAAAAAATTCTACTCGTTTACTAGTTAGGATTTCAGCAAGTAGTAATACTTAGCGACACGTTATAAATTGCATTGATACATACTATAGCCATATAATGAATTACTTAAATACATTCTATATCTATAAAATAATTTGCTTAAATACATACTTTAGCTATGTAATGAATTGCTTAAAATAATATATAGCCATATAATGAATTGCTTAAATACATATATAAATATTCAATTCGACTTTAGGCGACCAAAAAAAAAGATATATGTACTACTTTGAATTAAATTTTAATAAATAAATACTCAAATTAGCGATTTTATTTCTTTTTTCATCTCTAGTTAACTTTTTTTGAAAAAATTATGAGTAATAAATTGATAAAAAATTTAGAAATTCATTGCATTATAAAAGAAAGTAGTTTTCAAGTTAGAAGAATTTCCAAGTTCTAGATTTTAAATTTTAAAAAAATATATCTGTCAATAAACAATATAGAAAATAATTAAATTTTAAAAATCGATTGGGATACTCTACATAGAATCGATAAATTTAAATATTAATTCATATATTTATTTATTTTTAAAGTCAAGCCGGGTAAATTGTATCTTCAAATCTTTTTTATATCTTCTAAGAACAGAACAAATGCAGACCGAAAGGAAACTCGGAAAAAGAGCTTCCGCTCTCATTTCCTTTTCAAGATAACAGAACTTAGAATAAAACAATGGTGTCTAAGTAATGGAAACAGCGATCCTGAAAGCTTTAGTCAAAATTACTTGTTAAAATGCAATTAACATTTAAGAATTTATTTTTCAGGCAATTCTAGATCTTCCTGTTAAATTCTGAATAAGCACTTCTAACTATTCATTAATTATATAATTTCTGAATCCAATAATTTAATGGACAATTAAGAATTGTTTTGAATTAATAAATACATTTTACAGCTAAATTGTGCTTTTATTATTCCTTGCATTTTCATGCTACTTAAGCCTAGATCGACTAGATTAGCAAGTATTTTTAAAACTACAATTCGATATCTGTATGAAATCAATAAATATAATTTTCATACACTGGAATATTTTTACAGCAAGAACCACTTTCGCATCATTTTAAAGTGCAAACAAAAAAAATATATTTAAAAAATTCAATAAAAATGAGAAGAAAAATATTTTTAAACAAAAGCTGCAAGCTTGAAAAAAAAAGAGAAATTCAAAAACTTTTAGTGACATAAAAAAGTTTCAGTTTAATTCTTAACTGAAATTATGAATTCAAATAAGTTACCTCTGAAATTGAGAGACATAAAATGAATGAACTAGAAATGTTTCAATAATAATCAAGCAAAAAGAAATAATCACCTCTAAAAAAATCGTGTATATTGTTGAATGAAGGAAAATATGCAAAAGAGAATCAAATCAAGATAGTACATCTTTCATACAACTTGAAAATTAAGCTTCCCTTTTTACTTTTTTTAAGAATAGAGTAAAACCAAATATAAATGAATTCGGTTTATATTATAGGTCATACATAATTCCATTTTCATATACTACAAGTTAAAAGGGCAAATTATGAGTCTGTGTTTAATTTTATAATTTCTTGAGCAAAGTTGTTTACAAGATAATAGTTTTAATGTTTTATCTTAGTAAAGATTCAATGAAAACATTTTATTTTTTAATAAATAAGAGGAATTCTAATAAAATAAATATAGAAACAAATAAAGGTAAATACGTATTTAATAATTGCTCCGCATGGCAACAGATACAGAAGGGGGGAGGGAGGTATCACCGCCAGCAGTATTCCGATCTCAAAAACACAGTGCGTCAGTTGTTTTATATTTAGGCTTAATAGACAAAATAAGACTGACGAGTTTCATTTCATATATTTCCATTTATTTCGAATCGCATAAATGGTAGATTTTGAAGAAGGGAAAAAGAAAGAAATTGATTGATTTTTAAATAACTGCTTTCGCTGATGATTAGAGTAAAAAAATTTAACGCTAATTTTTTTTTCAAAATTGATTATTGTTTCTAATAGCAAATTAATAATTTTTAAGGAGCCTAAACTTTATGCACCCCGGAAGTAGAGTCAATTGCATTAATACGTCCTATTTATAGATTCTCGTTCGTTTGGTTCGTCTCTGTTTTCTGAATGATTCATTCAACATCGTATTTCCCAAAAGTGTAAGATGATGTCCGTCTTAAACGTAAAAAGCAACAAAAAAGTTGTGGATAGAGAGGATTAGAGTGAACATTCAGAAAGTAAACAGAAAATGTGAAAAGAATCTGATGTATCATCCGTCCCGGAAGGGTATATTATTTTAATTAATATTTGACATTAACATACTGTTTCTAAAAAAATTTTGAAAAAAATTAAACTGTTAAATTTAATTGTGATAGCATTTTGGAGATATTATTAAAATATTAATTAAGTAAACCATTTCAAATTCTCAGCCCATGAAAATTAATGGAAATTCCTAACACCGGTTACAATAAGTAATGAATAGTACAGAAGTCTTCGCAAATTCTAATTTTATATGCAATTATAAAAGAATTACAAATTATTATTTTAATATCTTAAATGAAGCAGCATCATAAGTTTTAATCTACACAATTATTCTATATCTTACTGTTATTTCCAAATATGATTTTAAAAATTTTCAGTTTACTTATAAATAAAGTATTGTTTTTTTATAATAATTGTTATTTTTTTGATAATTATTGTTATTTCCAAAAAATCCTATTGGTAACTGGAATAAAATATTCCTCTTGTTTTACATGGAGTTACAATACCGATTTGTTAACTTTAATGAAAAACAAAATTTTAAATGTTTTCAATTTAAGATTTTTATATCAATAAATTATAATCTATAATTTTTATATTTTCTTAAAAATTAAATATTAAAAAATATATTTCAGAAACAATTATAAAAAAATTGAATATGCTAATAATATAGATTAAAAAGCTTTCAATTTAAAAAATAAATGAACTTTTTTATTACTACATTTCAGATGAGAAAATAGAATTTGCTCAATGTTCAAAAGCCAACGTAGTTAACTTCTTGGAAAGATCTGTCGTTTATTTAAATAAATATTTTCTGAAAAATATAATGTTCTGAATAATGATCAAAAATTACAAATATCGAATAAATGGAGAATTGAAAGTCAAAACATTTTATATATTTTGGATTCTTTTTTGTAGTGTTCCAATCATTTTGATGAATGCCTTTTAAGTAAATTAATATATGATATAGAATAAAAAATATATGATAGATTATATAGTTATGTATTGATTATTACTTTACTCTTTCATATGCTATATTCTAATTAGTAATTAAATTAGTACTCTTTGAATGTTATAAGTTTTTCAAAGCAATTTTCTTTTATTTTTATCTGTGCAATTCATTTGATTTTTTCATACATAATTTTTATATTTGAAAAGTTGAACTTATTTAAATTTAAATAGGATAGTACATAATAAAAAAATAATTTAAATAAAATAGTTAGCTACTTTTTAATTATCTATACTCAAATTTAAATTTAAACATGTCATTCTTACGAGCCGATTATTTAAGCAATGACCGTTATTTGAAAAATGTCATTATTAATATTTATACAAAATTGATTCACTCCAATTATCTTAAGTTAATTCTTTAAATTATAGCTGCTTTTCCAAGTTAAAAATGCAATAATATTATTTCTTTTTTTAATTAATTAAACACTTCATTTGCCATTGAAGTTTTAAGATTGATTTTACTTATAACTATATTTATATATTTCCATTTAGCAATAAAAAAAATTTCATATGCGTACACAATTTATGAATGAAGCACTGTGCTTTCACACATTTTTTAACAAAATATTTCAAATAAATTCTTTAACTAGTGAATTTTTGAATCTCGTCAAGTACTAAATAATTTATGCATCAATTAAATAAATAAATTAACAAAAGCAGATACAATATATTCTATTAATTAAAAATTACATAAATTAAACTTACCGAACGATCCTCTGCTGGATGAAAATATTTGATAGCCTCTTACTTCCTCACCTCTTCTGAAGGCAATGTTTGAGAGCCGATAATTTATAGCGTTTTCCTGTGATGCAACCGAAACTTTCCCTCAGTTTCAATTCCAAACTTTTCTCCTTGCGCCTCGATTCATTCATAACTTTCAGTTTTGTTTTATAGTAAATGACGTCACAAGCGGTAGCTGACGTCACAGAACACTCCCGATTGCTCTTTCAACCATACAGTCCGTCCAATTACTATAGTACATGTTGTTTTTTAATTCCTTTCAATTTTTACCTTTTTTGTTGGGAACAGGTTTCAGTTCGATTCTTTGCACGCTCATTTAATTTAGTTTAGTTTAGAAAAGTTTAAAACTTTATGGATTTTAATTAAATTTTTTTTTGTATAAATATTGAATTGGGGGTCTGATATGAAGTTTTAATATTTTTTTTTCTCGATACGGAATCTTATGATTTATGGCTTTTCATTTTAAAAAAAAACGAAAGACAAAACTGATAATTGCTGAAACACTTCAAATTTAGCAGATTAGGAATTCCTTTAACTCTTAACTGCATTAATTAATAAAGCATTGAAAAAAAAGTTTTACGATGGAAATAGCTTTATTTAATTATCAATAAAATTAAAATAATAAAAAAGTTTCATATTTTGGTTTTATTTTTTACGGAACCATATATGGGTTTATTTGCACTGAGACAATAACCATTACTTTTGAAAAGTGGGAAAATTATTATCCGTCGAGAAAAATGAGTATATCGATTCCATGAAAATATTTTCTTTTGTCAAAAAGTACTTACGTTTTACTCTGTTATCGTTTTTTTTGAAAATGAATCACACACTTCAATTCTGCTTTTTCACCCACATGCACAAAAGTGAGGTTATTTCAAAATGTCATGAAATTATAGACAATTTTTTTGCCTTTTATTATTGCTAAATATATATTTGATGGATTAAAATAGTTTGAATTATTTTATAATACTTAATTTGGAAATAAAATTGAATCAAAACTATAATACCATATATGGTATCATATACGGTAAAGGGTTAAAATTAAATAAAATGGTTAACGTAACATCTAGGCTATGTACCAACATCTGGCGTTATTTATTTATTCGATTTGTACCACTACAATGAGTGGTAAAAAATTTGTACCAGTCAACTTATTTCTCTTTACGAAACATAAAATCCAGTAGTTTCTCATAATTGTAGTAATTGATATTTCTTTGATATACGCTAAATGACTGCCAAATTATTGAAAATTTTACTGCAGAACCGAAAAATTAATCATTT
The DNA here is from genome assembly GCA_026289955.1 of Argiope argentata. NCBI lineage: Eukaryota > Metazoa > Arthropoda > Arachnida > Araneae > Araneidae > Argiope > Argiope argentata. The sequence continues at coordinate 5,603,466 of JAOUZG010004552.1, read as the reverse complement.
TAGAATTTTGAATTAACTTCGAAACATCTGAAAGCCTTAACATTACACTACATTTTTTTCTTTAAAGTTTATGAGGTCTGTCAGGTATTTAATAATTGCTCATTCTTACGAATTAATTAAAACGCAAAATATCAGTGTATTTTCCTTTCAGTTATTTTCTTTTAAGTGTCATATAATTGTTGAATTACAGCAATTTTAGAACTCAATCGAACTCTGATTTTGAAATCGATCCCAAAATTTTACCTTTCTCTGCAGATTATCAAAAACCTCAAAATAAATTAATCATGTATTAATCTGGACAAAATTTGCATTATTTAGCTAATTATATCGATATTTTGGGATAGGGATAAAATACATTGAATTCAAAAAATGAATACAATATTAAAACTTTTACGGGTTTAAGAAATGAATTTTTTGAAAAATATTTTTTTTATTTAAATATGTTTCAAAGGAATTAATTTATTAATTCTAGATTTATTTTGTGTATAATTTCCGGTATATTTGTGAAAGTAATACTAATACATATTTTATTTTTCATATATGAATGTTGGTGTACTAATCGTCTATATTTGTGAGAGTCAAACAGTACACATATTTATTCTTCCTGTAAGAAAAATGATGTACTAATCGGGCATACTTGTGAGAGTAATACCAGTAGACGTATTTATCCTCCCTATACGAAAGATGGTGTGCTAATCGGACATAGTTGTGAGAGCAATACCAATACACATATTTATCCTCCCTAT
>JAOUZG010004552.1:5587134-5602710 GCA_026289955.1 Argiope argentata | reverse complement strand
GACATAGTTGTGAGAGCAATACCAATACACATATTTATCCTCCCTATACGAAAGATGGTGCACTAATCGTACGTAGTTGTGAGAGCAATACCAGTACACATATTTATTCTTCCTATACGAAAGATGATGTACTAATCGGGCATATTCGTGAGAGTAATACCAGCACACGTATTTATCGTTCCTAAACGAAAGGTGATCGAGCATATTTGTGAGAGTAATACCAGTAGACGTATTTATTCTTCCCAATCGAAATATAGTGAACTAATCGGACATAGTTGTGAGAGCAATAACAATACACATATTTATTCTTCTTATACGAAAAATGATGTACTAATCGGGCATAGTTGTGAGAATAATACCATTACACATATTTATCCTCCCTATATGAAAGATGGTGTACTAATGGGACATAGTTATGAGAGTAATAGTAATACACATATTTATCCTCCCTATACGAAATATGGTGCACTAATCAGACATAGTTGTGATAGCAATACCAGTACACATATTTATCCTTCCTATACGAAAGGTGATAGGGCATATTTATGAGAGTAATATCAGTACACGTATTTATCCATCCTGTACGAAAGATGGTGTAATAATTGTATACATCTATAAAAGTAATGCTAGTACCAATATTTATTCTTCCTATACGAAAGGTAATCGAACATATTTGAGTGAGTTATACCGTACACATATTTATCCATACTTTAAGAAAATTGGTGTACTAGTTGGATGGAGATTTGTGACAGTAATACCAGTACAAATATTTATCCTTCCTATGCAAACAGTGGTGCTCTAATATTAATGCACTGATTCTGGATTTTCATATAAATCAATTCTTCCAATACAATATCTCAATTAATTTTAAAATAGTTATAATTTAACTTAGTAATTCTAATTTTAATAGAATTATTTCAGCATAAGCAAATAGTATGAGATTTATTTAAAGTTCAAAGTCCATTAAGACCAGTATTACCTAATAAAAATTAAATGACAGTTGGAATGACTCGTTGCTAAATAGAATCGTTTTATAAGACATTCCCAGCTTGCAATAAAAGTCACAACTTTCACCAGCCAATCAATTCACTTTAAATTGTATTATGATGTCTGTTCTTTTTCCCAACATCGAAAACATAGTGTATTCTGCTGATGCATATTATTCCTCACCAACAGAGAATGCTAATAATGTTCTTACAGAACTAACCTGCTGTTGTGAAAGAGTTAAGTGTGCACCTTCATAGTTGGAGTATACCTTTTCTCTGGAAAAGAGCACTATGAGCATGTAAATGCGTCTATGGGTAAGTAAGTGGGTTCTTGACTCTCATGATGGTTAGTAATGGTGTGGAGTTGAGTTGCTTTCACTTCGATGACAGAACATGCCTCATGTATAAGGAATGATATGAGGACTACTATCATACAGATGAAGCCAAATGTCAATGTAGACTGAAGTTAAAATTAAATGACTATCATCTTTATTAGAGCAATAATTTATTCTACTATCTTTATTAGTGCAATTGAAGTTTTAAGTTTTATTTATTAATTGAAATATGATTTATTGTTTAATGAATTATTTAACAACTTTTTTTTTCTCTCTCTCCTTTTATTGCATTTTATCGTAATTCTCTATCGATGCTTTCAAATAATATGAAGAGAAATATAAGATTTGAATATGAATATGAAATGAAATATATGATGTCAATCATTTTAACATGCTTATTATTAAAATAAACTAATGTGATGGTTCCTTTTTTTTTTCTTTTGTACAGAATGAAGACAAGGTCTCAAAAATGGCGAAAAATTTTCTTTGTTGATGCGATTTTTGATTGCTGTAACAGCATAGTGGAACTTTTACCAATTTTTTACATAGCATTATCGACCAGTTAAAAGCTTGTATTTGACTATCGAATTAAGGATAGTATTTGTTTATTATAGTTTACGATTAAAATATTGTTCAATGTCTTCACTATTTATGGGGTTAAGCAAGATAATCCATTAACAGTGTTGATGAACTAGTCTTGTACAGTAACTGCTAAAGAATTTGAATTACGCCCAAAATAAGGCATCATATTCAAACTTATCAATGCACAGTTTAATTAGTTTTGTAAAATTGCTTGTACTATGCATTTTCATACAATTTTGATTTTCCAGGGCAACTTTTTTTCCGGCAATATATGTCTGTTTCTGGTGAAAAAAACCCACTAATAAAGGAATTATAATTATTTATGCAAAATTAATCATCAAGTATAAAAGGATATGAATCGGATTGCTAAAAATTGGTTTCTTTTTCATAATCTAAATCGTTCATTTGAAACATTTCTCAATTTGAAAATTCTTTTTAATAATCCAATGAATTTATAGTTTTTATTAATTAATTCTTAGATAAAAGCTAACAGCATCTACATTATTTAAGTTTTGCATTCCATTCTTTAAATCATTTTATTCCTTTGTAAATTTAAAAATAATTTCAAGTTCAAATTTCAGCCTTTAATTGCTAAACTTTGAAACATCTTTTGAATAAAATTAATTATAGTTCAATATGAAATTTTTGGTTTCTAATCTATTAAAACCAGTATTTTAGAAAATTTATCGATATAATATTATTTTAAATTAATTAACTTTTACTTCATAAAAGTTTTGAATTTATCATGATTTAATTTTATAATCATTATCCAGTTTCATCGAAATAATATTCTGTATAGATAAATATTTCATAGAGATACAAATCCATCATTTTTTACGACTCAGTTTCAATATATTTTAGTGATTATAAGCTTGAAATTATTATCATTAAATACATTGCATTCAATGATTGTTAAAATGAGTCACCTAATAATTTCTTCTAGAAAAAGAAGCACATAATGCCTTGGTGTGGAAATTATTGAATGATATCTTAACTCATTGATTGATAAACCTGTTTTCAGTAAATACCCTACTTAAGAAAAAAATAAATACATTATATTTTCTTAACAAAAGTCGTTATATTAAACTAGAATCGGAAAAAGATATTCATAAAATAAGGGAAAAGAGCAGAAAAGCATTAAAATATTCTAAATTTTCTTATTCTTTTTTTAACTCAAATTAATAGTTTAAAAAATTAAAAATATCTAAAAAAGTGTTTCAGCTAGTAAGGCGTGAGAATAGAATAAGCAACTTAATTTCCGAAATTTAAAATGTTTTGTATCATATTCTAAGAGCCTTATATAGATAGTTTGTGAGATATTTGTATAATAAATCTATAAAAAACAGTTTTAATGTATTGAAAATAAGTTATTATAACTATTTAATGCAATGTAACTTGGTTAGTTCGAACATTTTAATTCAATTAACTACGAATTTTTCCCTTCGTCTTTTTTAGTTTTTATTTATTTATTATTAATTTAATGTCAGTAGTATATCAATTATGTTTTGAGTTTACTTTTTTAAAGTCAGAACTAAATAGCAAAAAAATTTATTTGTTGAATAATAAACTACATTGCATACCCAATAATCATAAGGAAAGAAATTTTAAGGTCTAATTCTAAGGTCTAAGGAATTTTTTTAAGGTCAGGAATCAAATTGTAGTACATTGTATTCATTTTTAAAAAACAAATTAAAATCTCTTGGTTAAAAAAATTGAGCGTATTAGATAGAAGTAACATTATTGTTTAATTATTACTACTAAATTAAATTGGATTATAATTATAATGCACTCAATTGCAAATTAATGACATTATTATTACTAAATTTAATTCTTAATTTAATTTAGAAATAATAACACACCGTTTGAAATAATACTATTGCTCTGTTAGGATGGGTCATGTAATTTTGAACACCTGTCAGAATCGGAAACTGTTTTAAAAAAACCGAACAATGATGTTCTCAAATTCCCATGCTGTCTATGTCATTAACAAAGGCAATGTTTAAAAAAAATGGTTAAAAATTTGTGATAAGCAAAAATTTGGTGACAAATCATTCAATTTTCAGACATATAGCAAAAACCCACTTCTCTGAGATGAGCAAAAATTTGGTGACAAATCATTCGATTTTCAAACATATAGCAAAAACCCATTTCTCCCACAAGACAAAAAACCCGCCTTTGCATAAACAATCACAAATACTTCCTCAAAACGCTTAGCAGAGCGAATAAGTCTTTGTTTCACTTTCATCTTAAGGACGCTATAACGAATAATGCGAAAAGTTTGATGCATTCCAAAGGTGATTAAAATTTAAACGCATAATACTTTAGTTATAAAGAAGTATCTTTTGAGAAAACATTTGAAAATAATAAAATGTAAACACGTTTTCTTACTGAGCTAAAAAGAAATCGCGTCCACTCATAATCATTATTACCATGTGAGAACATGATGTTGTTATGTTTAGGAGGTTTTGATGCCTCCGAAATTTATGGGCAAAATATATTTTTACCGGCTTTTACCAGTATTGCATTGTTATTACGTATGCTTTTTTGACATCAGATGCGTTTTTAAAAGGTTGACCTGCTTTTACCGGTATTGCTTTACAATTACGTATGCTTCTTAGACATCAGATGCGTTTTTAAAAGGCTGACGAAGAACTACGATATCGTGGCTATTATTTCATCTCAAATCGGTCAAGCCCCAAAACTTAGTTTGCCACCTCGAAAAATTTAAATGAAAGTTTAAAAAAATATATCATTATATATGTATACCTCTATATATATTATTGAGGGATAGAGCCCAATAGAGAAGTTTAAATCTGGGTTAAATAGAGTGGTTTAAATCTGGTTTAAATAGGTTGATAATTTAAATTAATTAGAATAAATAATGACTTAAAAAATAATAATTTTCTCACATGATAACTTGAAATTTACGGTGGAAGATTACATTTTTGTTTATTATTATTATTATTATTTGTTGCGGCTTGAAAGAGAGTGGGGTAGGTTACCGATTTTCCAAAATTGTCTGTTTTCCTTTATTTTTACCTAAATAATTTGTAGTAAAAGATTTTTTAAAGAATTAGTTTTATTTAATTGCATAACATTAGTATCTAATCAATTTGACGAAGCAGCTTTTACTATAAATAAGATACTATAGGGGTTTTTTTTTTTTTGGTTTATGAAATATACAAATGAAACGTATTTTATTCTTCGAAAAATTCCTTTCAAGAAAATTTGGTCTTTTCAACAATTCGTCGGTTTCTCTTAAATTTTGAACGTAAAATATATAAAGAATTGTGCCGATTTAGCTAAGTACTTCTGAATATGATAACTACAAAACGTAAGAAACTGAATGATAAAATTCGGTGCACAGTTTTAGCATATTCAGTGTAAATTTGTATCAATTTTATAACTAAATTCGTGAATCGAATTGGTCGTCTAACAGTATGTTCATTCATATATACATAAACGTGTTAGCTCAAAAGTGAGACAATTAATTGAGCCAAATTTAAAGCATGGTCTTCTTACTAAAATTCCACTTTTATACAAAATTTTTGTTAGTTAACCAAAACAAGTTACATGAATCTATAAAAAAATGTAAGTCAATTCCTACTTAGGTCAACAAAGAATAATTACATTTTAGTTACTTTTTATTAAATAATTGCAATTATTATAAATAATTGATCAAAAAAATTATACCGGTCCAAAACAAATTCAAGTTCGTTTGCGTTGAAAATAAATAAAAAAAACATTCAATTGGCGTTGAATTTTAAAAGCAGATGCGTAAATTTTCTACGCCAGTTGAGATATCGCGATGCAGATTAGAATTTTTTAATTCTGTATTATTTTCTTTATTCTGCATTATTCTAATTCTAAAGTACTTCAAAATGAATCCGAAAAGACGAGTCATCTACAATGTGTAATTTTAAATGCATCAAATAATCGAAACATGTTAAGCCTAACCTCATTGGTGTGGGGGGAAAACAAACTGAATTCGTTACTTATTTGGCGGTGGTGAAATACGGATTTTGGTAAAGAAAATTAATCTTTAATTAATTTATATATATATATATATATATATATATATATATATATATATATATATACACAAGCTGACGGACAAAGCACGTCTGCACACAGCGGTCCAGAAAAGCAGAAGCGCAAAGATGGGAGGGATAACATTATCCCTGAACTTAAATACCGTAAAATTTTGATAGGGAAAATACTTTTATAGAACTTATAAAATCAGATTTCAATGGGGATTTTCGTGACACACGCATAAGAGGCAAGGGAAACACAGGGATCTTTTTAAAGATATTTTGTTTAGATCAGCAATTTTCATCCTCTTGCACAGAGCGTGAGAATCTCATCTTTTTACCTGATTCAACAATTTTACTAAGCTTCTGTTGAATTAATTTATTAGAACAAATGGAATGGATCAGGAAATAAGAGAATATTTTAGAATGATATTACTATGGGCTAAATCAAGATAAAGTTTTGGAAATTAATAAGAGTTTAATTTAACATTAAAAATGCCATTACATATATATAGGGAGAGTGTGAGCAAATAGTAAGAATTTAAAAAGGGTATTCAAAATGTATATTTGACTTTCTTTACTAAACTGTAAACTCAAACATTTAATGCCTTGTCCAAGATTAACTCATTTTATTCAAGAAGGACGATAAGAACCTTCATTAGAAAGTATCAAAGAAAGTTTTTTTTGGGGGGGGGGCTTGGGACCCCTTTTAATGGCTTATTAAATAACCCTAGTTCTGCACAATAACTTCTTTGTAAAAATTCAATACATAAGCTCCCGTTATCAGTGGTAAAATAATCATGTTGAGTATTAGACCTGGTAATCTTGGTTTTAATATATCTTCCCACTCTTATTTTAACTTCTTTCAATATTTAGTTCCAAATAAGAATTCAATTAATTATTAGCTTATAAGAAAACAGAGTTTATATAAACTCAGTGATATATCACCTAGTTATGACATATCATAACATTATCAGTTTGTTGTATCATAATATGTTTCTACAGAATACTTCAAAGCTTTTGTCCCAGTGTAAAGAGGAAAGAAACTAAATGAGGAATGTGAGTATAAATCTGGAATCAATCGATTTATCCTTTGTTAAAAGGTGAAACCAAATAGAAAATTTATTGTTGTATTGTGACTTATGGCATTCTAAAGTCCGTGAACAGTTATCGGTCAACGATTTAAACCGAATGAATGTCTCTTGATTTTTCAGTTGCGCCAACTAGGGCCAAGAGTACGACTAGGCTACTTCATGTGCCACATTCGCTTGCACAACCCTTTTTTATTGGCGCGGGGGGGGGGGGTATATTCACACATCTCACAAATAGAAAACAGAAGAAGATGAACTATGTCCGAACCAGGACTTGAACCCAGATCATGAACAAGACAGCAAACCTATGCTAGGATGCCGACAAGAAAATTTGTATTTAAGCTAATTATGCTTTAGTATTATCTAAGTTACAGATGTCTCAACGAGAATTTTAATATGAATCTTTTTATGATTTTTGGAGAGTAATTTTCTGAAAATCACCCTTTCCTTGTAATTTTCACATTTCAATTTTATTTCTGGATTTCTAATGTTTATGCGAGAGTATAAAGACATCTTCTGAAACTTATTTTCGTCCATAATCATTCTTGATTTTGATCCTTATTAATATCCATGATAATCCAGAACTAATTTCAATAGTTTATTAATATAGGATACCAACAGAGTGATAAATATAAAATAACATTTCGTATTTGTCAACTAGACATAAATTTCTAAACCCTAAAACAAACATCTGGAAAAAGAATCAGACGAGAACATTCACAGCTCACACAATACTTAAGACGAATCTGAAATGTTAGGCAATTTTCTGAAATAAAAATCACAACCCAATAAACTTTTTTAAAGTCACGAGAGAAAATGTTTCATTATTATGAGAAGACTGACTAATACAGAACGCTTTACTTACTCTATATGAAATAACATACACAATTTTCATAAAAATTAGACAAAATTCTGTAAGTTCATGTATTCTACAGATTATTAATTAGATATGATATTTTTATTTCAAAGTTTTTATGCCATAATATGTTACTTTTATAATAGAGAAACAATTTATATTTTTCTTTCTTTTTCTTATCCATTTTTAATGACTTTTTTCTATATTTATTGTTTTTCCATATTTGTTACTCATTTTGATATTTAAGAATTATGTGGCAAAATAATAAGTTTTTAAATCTTATTTATTTTTTTCAAATTATATTGATTTTTTTATACTTAGTAAAAAATTCGTCTAACAATTTATCAATGTGTCGTTTTTTTTAATTAATATCTCGGTACATAATATTTTTTATCAAATGAAAGAACAAATAAATGATTCATTAAAAAAGAATCATCTGTTTTTTTTTCTTAATTATTACATATAAATATTTTATTGATATTTAAAAGTCACATGTGAACGGCATATTGCCATATATACTTACTTACCCAATTGCTATGTTCGACTGACTGTTGAAAGTGTTGTAATTGCGTATTATCAATAAATGACATGTCCCGATTAAATATCGCATCATAAAAAAAGTATTTCTAAAAATATGATGAATTTGAAATAAACTTCTTCAATGTGACAAAGAACGATTTTCATTCAATCATCTTCAGAACTTATTTTTATTAAATAACTTTACCTTTTATAATATCTATCTTCAATGGTCAATTATCTTACAAGCAAAAATTATGTTTGTCTCGATTAATAAATAAACATAGTAATTTATTCTTTTATATTTCAGTATTTTCCACTGTTGTTGCAGGAGAACCATCAACTGTCGAACATTTTCTTTCATCATTTGTTTTAAGCGGTTGTGGATTGATAGTTAAAAATCTTTTAGATCATACTAGGCAAGTCGAAAATTTTTAACATTTTTTGTGTAATATTATATTATCAAATAAATTTATTCAGTTTTATATGATTGTATAAATTTTAGAAATATATGAAACTTTTTGAATGAAAAATGATAAAGGGATATTTTAGTCCGGTTTCTTATTTTATGTTATTTTCTGACAATTTTCTATAGCCAAAAGGCTAAAACTTTAATCTTAAATACTTTCGACTTAGAAAACAAGGAAAGGTTGTTCTCTAAAAATTTAAAGGATATTATTATCATGTCAGAACATGATGTTGTTTTTTGAGGGAGGTGAAGTTTTTGGCGTCAACAAAACTTCGTAGGCAAAAAATAAAGATTTTATTATCTGTGCTAACAACTCAAAAAATCAGCTTTTAATAACTTGTTGCCATTGCATTTACAAAATATCTGATTCAAAAAAAATAAGTTAATGGCTACAGCAAATAAAACCGAGAAAAATGTCATTTTGAGCACGTGATTATATGAAATAAAATAAATAGAAAATGCTATATTTTTTTTAAAAAATTAATTCGAGATAAAGTTTATTGGATCGTTTGCAATACTAAAGTGACTCATTCGACGAAACAATTTAAATGAATAAAAATATAATTTAACTTGTACGAGCACGTGGTGCTTGGCCATTTCTAGAAATGATGTTCTAACATGATACATTGGAATATGCATAGCAGACATCATTTTAAAAATTTCTTTTATTCTTTTTTAATTACCCAAGGGTACTTGATAAAGACTAAAGTATTAAAATTCTGAAGAGTTCATCGTCGAATTTTTGAATTATGATGTTCATTGACAAACATAATTCCACGAATGTATTTTTCTGACTCAAAGAAATCTGATCCATAGAGATTCGATAAAATCTGGACTTCGAATATTTTTTGGAAGTTATAATACTTTTTTTTTCGAATGCAAGAAAGCAAAAACGGTAATTTTTTTTTAAATGAAAATCAGTTTGTCCATTATGCTTTGAAATTCAATTAAAGGATTAATTATGAAGTTTAAGGCTTAAATCTTTTCTTCTAAAGATTATTAGTTTTCCTAATAACAAGAGACGTATATTTCCGGCTTAAAATCTGCTGATGTATCAGCGGGGCTTCTCCATGGCAAGCGCTATAAGTAACAACAACAACAACATTAGTTTTCCTAACGCTATTTTCTAAGTTAGCGTGAAAATGGCATTCAGTTTTTTTACCAAGAAATTATAGGTTCCTAAGATGTAAATTATATGCAATTATAGAATATGAATCAATAATAATTTTAAGAATATGCTATTTCCATTGGCAACCATACGTGCAAGGATATCAATTGGTGGAATAATATCCATTCTAATCCATCTTCGATTAGCTCGACCAATTGAGATCTCTATTAAATAAGACGTAACAGAAAATCGAATCGTGTTTTTCATTCTTTTTAATGAAATCTGTAGATTTACTTTGAAAAAATGTCAAAATAGGCACATGATCCGATTTTCAGGATGTAAAAACGTGCAAAAATTAGTTATCTAAAAGAGATAGTTTGTAACTCAATAAGTTATTTATATAAAAATAAATAAAAGAGCACATTTCACCACATTTTGATGAATATTGCATTATAAATGAGTTTAAAAATTAAGAGTTTTTGAGCATCAGGGAAGTTTATAGTATTCGCCAATGTTCTTATCAGTGATTGCACCGTTGAGTTATCAATCTTTCATCTTTCTTATCAAACATGTTTCTTCTAACTCTCTATGTCTATTTTCTACTTTTCTACCAATTCCAAGATGGAATTTTTCAGACAGTGCGTCAATAGTTTTATATTTTTTTATAAATAATTTTGAGGGAAATATTTTTTATAGAAAAAAAATCCTCTGGTCGATGCAAATATGGCAAAAAAAATTAGCAATTGTCTATCCTCTTATCAGAGATTAATGTGTTGCTTCGTTGCAAACTCTATCCTTGAGCTTTCTTATCAAAGATCTTTCAACGGTCTATGTCTATTTTCTTCTCTTCCACCGATTCCAAGAGGGATTTATTCGGACAATGCGTCAATAGCAATCGTCAACCTTCTTATCAGAGATTAATCTGTTGCTTCGTTGCAAACTCTATCCTTGAGCTTTCTTATCAAAGATCTTTCAACGGTCTATGTCTATTTTCTTCTCTTCCACCAATTCCAAGAGGGATTTATTCGGACAATGCGTCAATAGCAATCGCCAACCTTCTTATCAGAGATTAATCTGTTGCTTCACTGCATTGTTTGCGTTATAGTATTGGCTGACTTATTTTTATACTTCCCTATAAATAATTTCGGGGAAAATATTCTTTAATAAATATCCTAAAAGACTCATTGGGTAAAAAAAAAAACTCAATAGCAATCGTCACTCTTTTTATCAGAGAATAATCTACTGTTTCATTGTATATTTTATTTTTTAGCTTTCTTATCAAGGATCTTTTTAACGGTCTGTGTCTATTTTCGGGCAGTGTTTCAGTTCGGATAGTATATGATGGTATTTTTTTAAATTTCAAATGAATAATTTTTATAATCTTGTCAAGTGAAAAAAAATCATGGTTGCTGAATTTGTCAATATTTACCGAGTTTTTATTTAAGCAATATGTTCAGATATTAAAAAGTCTCACTAATAATATACTAAGTTTTTAAAAAAAATTCAGTAGTAGAATTTTTTCTTCTGTATTCTTTTTTTAAAACAAAACGACTGTAGCTCAAAACAAGTAATATAAAAAAAATAATTAAGTCAATTCCTTCCTAGGTCAACAGAGAAAATATTTATTTTAGTTACTTTTTATTAAAAAAGTAACTAAGTAGTAAAGTAACTAACGTTCTAATTAATATAAATAATTGATCAAAAAATTATACTTGGCCAAAACAAAATCAAGTTTGTATCCCTTCAAAATAAATTAGTTGGCGTTGAATTTTCAACGCAAATAACGGATTCAACTCCAATTGAGGCAATACAAATGTGTAAATTTTTTAGTCGAGGTAACGCAATACAGATTAGAAATTTTTAATTTTCTTTATTCTGTATTATTTTAATTCGAAAGTATTTCAAAATCAATCCGAAAAATCGAATAATTGACAGTGTTTAATTTAAAATGCTTCAAACATTCAGAAAATAAGCAGAATCGTTTGAAATAATCGGGCCGAAAACATGTTAAGCCTAACCTCATTAACGTGGGGGAAAAATAAATTGTTGGTCGTTTCTCCTACCTAACCTTAAGACTGAGTTACCTTTCAAAAAGGAGAATGGAAAGTTGCAAGGGAATTCGCTTTCTATTTTGCTACTTAATTTGCGATTTCATATGTATAATAATTGTAATTATTTATTAAAAAGTTGCTAAAATAAAAAAAAATGTTAACATAAATAGGAATTCATTTTTTTAAATTTTTATACTACTTGATTTTTTATTGCATTCACAAAAATACAGATAGATATAAACACAAAACTGGATTTTCTGGACGCAGAAAGTCAATCAAATTCCTGAGTACGAATTTTTTTATTATAATATTTTTCTTTGTATATACTCGTGCATAAGAAAGTTAAAACATTTTGGAAATTATAATTAGGCACAAATGTATTCATTTTTTTTATTTTAATTGTGTTGAATGCTATTTCCAAAATATGATGCTCAAAATTCAATTTTATTTTGTTATTCTCAAACCGAAATTGTTCTATGTTAGATGTTTGAATCAGATTCATTTGATGTAAGACATTTTTTAAACATATTGTAAAGTATTCACTAATTCATGTAATTAAGAAAAAAGAAACTCAAATTTTTATAGGGTGTTTTAACTACTATTATTTGCATTTTTATTTAAATTTTAGTTATTTTTATTTTTGCTTTTATGTACATGACTTTTCCCAGTGAATGAAAATATCAAATGCATTGATTTGTACCTAGGTTACAGCTGCAATTAAAAACAAATTTATTTTTAAATAATGGGCAAATCAAAAATATTTTTAAAAACTGTGATTATTTAATAAAAATATTCTCGGATGGTACAAAACTACTTTGTTTAGAGCTTTCCTAGTTTAATATCGAAAACGACAAAATTACGAAATTTAAAACTAAGAGATATCAATTGCCAATGGAAATGATAATTTTCAAAACTTAGAAGAATTTTACTGAAGCGAAATAGAGAACGTTTATTTGTATAACATATAAAAATATATTTATTTTGATAACACGACATAAATTACATCTTGATGATTTTTTGCCAAAAGTCTATGAAAGAACACATTCAATTTTTTTAAACTAAAAGTAGAAGTTTTAGTTCCTTTCATCATTATTTTTTCACTAGTTTATTTTGTTTTGCTTCGGATCACAGGAATTTCTGGAAATACTTCCTGTCTTCGAGTTTTTATCGAATGCTTTTATTTATAAATTTGATAACAGTAACAATAAGTTGTTTTCTCACAATGATGCTTCATTTACCTTTGATCGAACAGAAGATAATTTTTTGTGTGTGTGATTGGCGAAATGCAGCCTCTTATTGTTTCTGTTTGTAATTACTCATTTCCTCTTGAAAAAAAAATAAAGTTCACATTTTCATGCTGTAATTACAAATTTTAAATGACTAGAATTTAAACACTTGAGCATAGATAATAGCTTTAAAATTCGCACCACAGATTTCATTATATTTTTTGCAAATATTCTAAATAGAAATGCTTTTACTAACCCACGTTTATAAAAATTTCATTTATCTTAAAATCAATTTCAAAGACCATGATATTTTTTTTAAAAAAATGGAATATCTTGATTTTATCAAATAGAAATTACTTTCCGAATTACAAGCGAGTAAGGTATTGGAAATTCACTAACGTAGGAATGGGAAATTTTTCTAATGGTAATAAAAAATTTGATCAACTCTTCTTTATTTATTTCCGCTTTAAAACTAATTTAAAGAATGATATGGAATAATTCTTACTTCTCATTGTAATTTGCTGTAATTTTTTGCAGAAATTCGTCTAATATTTGGAAAAATATATAAAACGAATAAAATTTAATGAGAATAAACTATATTATATGGTTAATTGTGAATCTGAGATATACACTTTTAATTCATATTATACTGAACCAAGAACTATTACTCAAAGTATACTAGACTTCAGAAATTTTAAAGAAGCATAGTATTACAACTTTATAATTCTGATTGAAATAATTTTCGCTAAAAGTATTGTTTTTTATTTGTAAAATTACATCTATTTTCTTCGTCATTATTATTGAGTACCATTGGTTAAAGAAATTTTCTTCTTTTAATACGAAATGGAAACTAAACTCACTGAACTTTTATATGATCATTATCTTAACTTCTATTTATAAGTTTTTATAGTCTCGTTTACAAAGTATATTATATGATCATAGTGATTTACATTGCCGACGTCCTGGCACAGAGTTGGCGCGTCTTCCTCGTGATGTAGGTGTCCCGGATTCGAGTCTCAGTTAGGGCATGGTTGTTCTTCCGTGTAGAATCTGTGAGATGTGTGAACATGCTCCCCTGTAAAAGGGGATGTACAAGTGAGTGTATGTATCATCTTCATATGAGTTATAAGTCAGACTTTTGCCCTCGAATACGCAGAGGTCCATACCCTCAGAAGCTACTGCACCCCTCTTTCCGTTGTAAAGCAGACACTTCATCATCATTGACTTTCAATTACAATTTTTTTAAACATTCTTGTTTACAAAGTAAACAAAGTCAAAATATTTCAATAATCAAAAAAATTCAATTCTGATTATTTAAACTTCCTTGAAAACGAAGAAAACATTTTTGTAAATAGGTTTCGTTGTTTGTAGGCCTATCATTGAGACATATAATTCAAAAGTATCAGCCAGGTGGATGAAATTTGGTGAAAGTCTTCACTTCAAAATTTGAAATCTCTATCAAATTCTGAGCAAAATCCGTTCTTTAAAAGTATACCCGACTGTTCATCTATATGTATGTATTTAAACATAAAAATTAGAAAACGTGCCAAGCCGAATAAAGAACGATTGATGTATATTTTTATTTCTAGAATTGAAGATGTGTATCAAATTTTAGCCCAAACTCATTTGAGATCTGTCATTTCATACAAATGTAATAACTCAAAAGTATTAAAACAAGAGGCGTAAACGTTATGATACCGAGTCCCAAATTTTTATCTAATCTGGAAATATCCGTCAAAGGACAAACTGAATTAGCCACGCTGGTAAAAACGCGACTTTGTAACTGGAGGATTTCAGGTTCAAGGCCCAATTCCACTGACGAACCGTCGGGTAAGCGGCTTTGGCACACGCTTAGTCCATCGGAACCAAACATCCTCTGGCTGATGTAGTGCGCAAGTTTGGAAAAAGGAGTGTAGTTCTGGTGTCTTCCTCGTTATCTGGCAGCTGTTTAAGACGTCGGTCTCAAAGTAGACCTAGCGTTTCATTAAAATTGGACGTCGATATAATTTAACTGAATTATCCGTCTGTATATGATAACCCAACCCCAATGACGAAAGTAAGTGAAATTTGGTATATCGCGTAGATAGAAATTGTAGATCTCGATTATATTAATCTATTATAAATGATCCAAAGTATTTCCTCGATTTCATTATGAAGTTAAACTTAAAAAGTGTTGTATTGTAGAAGATAACAAGAAGAGTAGAGAAGGTAGTATGATTAAAAATTGTTGATTTTAGATTGAAAATATAAATCGTTTTAGATTTTCTTGCTTTTAAAGGAGAGTTCAGCAAATTTACTTGGGAGCTTAACCCAAACTTTTTTGAT
>JAOUZG010004552.1:5545832-5586734 GCA_026289955.1 Argiope argentata | reverse complement strand
AGCCGGCTCTCTGGCTCAGAGGTAGCGCGTCTTCCTCGTGCTCTGGGAGTCCCGGCTCGGACATGGTTGTTCTTCTGTGTGCTATCTGTGAAATGTTTGACTGTGGCCCCCTGCAAAAAGGGGCTGTGCAAGTGAAAGTGTGATGAGTGTGTAGCTAAGTCGTACTCTTGACCCTAGCTGGTGCTATTTCGAAAACAAGAGACGCTCCTTTCGGCTTAAATCTGCTTTCACCAGCGGGGCTTGTCCAATGGCAAGTGCCATAAGTAACAACAACTTGTAAAAACTTTATTATTTACTTTTTGTCTTTGCTTTCGCCTTTTAGATTTTAGAAAGTTAATATGTTCTAGTTAATGTTTGTTAGTCCAAGGTTGCTCTAATTTAACACCATTCAAAGTTTAGATTAGCACCATGGTTTTGATTTTTCTGATTGATTTTACAATTTTTTTCTTCTTCTGAACTGCATTCTAAAATACCGTATTTCATGAGAGATTCTTAATTTTCTAATCATGATCGACTGAAATTGCATTATTGAAACTGCATAATAGGGAGATAACACATTTTTTAAGTATAAGATTTTTTTTTATTGTATTACATGCGAATTCTGAGCTAGAATCTGAACAAGAATTTAGATTAAATTCAAATTTTGGTACATTGATTTTTTTTTCATTAGTAATCCTCGTATATATTAGAATTTAATATCATCAAAATCTGGAGACTTAATACTTTCTACTTGATATTTGTTTTTCTAGAATTCTTTTAGTTTAATATTCTCAAAAATTCACTCTATATTTTAAATTTTCATTCATCATGTTGTTGTCACCTATAGCAATTGCCATAGACAAGCCCCGTTGATACATCAGCAGATTTTAAACCGGAGATATGCGTCTCTTGTTTTACAAATAGCGCCATCTAGGGCCAAGAGCAAAACTTAACTAACCCACACGTCACAACCCTTTTTAGGGGGCTGACTTCATTCATGCATATTCATTCATTCATCTCAGATGGTAATTTAGACCTGGAACAGAGAACGATCACCTCTGACCCAGTGCCCCTAGTGGTATTACTCTCGACATGGAGGACTTTGCGACCACGACAGATTAAACGAGCGCCAGCCGCCACACGCTCGGGGAATCTTTTGGTCGGTGAATTTCGAACTCGTAACTTAAGGAGTACGAGTCCAACGTTCTAATAACCAGGCTAAACCGACCCCCATTCATCGTGTTATATTAAAGCTGGGTTCGGTTACACAGAAAGCTTCTATTTCTGTTCTTTTTTTCTTATGGCACTTGCCATGGACACGCTCGCTGAGGTAGTCAGTGATTTAAGCCTAACAGCGTCTCTTGTTTTGTAGTAACGCCAACTAGGGGCAAGAGTGCGACTTTTGATATTCACTCATCCCATTCGCTTGCAAAGCCCCTTTTTATTGGGGGACACAATCACACACCGTACAGATAGAGCACAGAAGAATAACCATGCCTGAACAAGGATTCGAACCCGGGACGCCCAGATCACGTGGAAGAACGCACTACCTCTGTGCCAGGATGCCGGCGCTTCTATTTCTAAATCCTATTACACTGAAAGTGTATTACAATTTATGAAATAAAAATAAAGCAATGCATTTTTTCATATCATGTTATTCTGAACTAAAATATTAATATTCAAAAATTCCACACCGCACAAACTTATTGTAACTAAGTTATTACCATATTTTTTACATTTTTATAGATACTCATTGATGGAGACATTCAACATCATGAAATGAAACGAAAATTTACTAAATTATATTACGAAAATTAAAGATATTTTTTCAAATTGTAATTGTGTAATTTTATATCTTAATAAATGTTAATCACCATTTTCAATATTAAATGCACTTAAAAATTATTTCAACTATTTAATTTCAGTTCAATAAAAGTCTCTTAGCTTTCAATTAAAATGGATTATTTTCTTCGCAAAAACATTTACTTTTGTTACCGAACCAGGAAGAAGATCGTATAAAATATTTTAAAGTAAAAGGGGCGGAAATTTTACGCATGACAGGAACTCGAAAGAGTAACTCCTATTTTTCAATGCTTGCAGAAATTTCAGAACCCGAAGCTTGTCATTTATTTGAACATAATATATTTTTGTGAGATGGTTGCCTTAGATACAGATCAACGGAATCAAAAGTGAAAACAGTCAAAGGATTTCTTGTTTCGGGCATTTTTCTTTTTCTCATTCAATTAGTGGGAAATGTTAATTACTTTTGGGGAACTGTACAAAAATTGCGTTTTATTTTCTTATAAGTTTGAATTTGAAAATAAATTGAAGCTTTTTTTTAAATACTAATTTTACATTCTACAAAAATAATCGTTTTCTTCAAAATTGGTTGAATGTAAACGACACAATAACACGTATTCATTAAACAGCTTAATTATTAATTCGAGTTACAGAATAGAAATCTATTTATCAAAAATATTCGTATCTTTTTTTAATCTGGTTTAAATTTCTTCTCATAAGCGCTAAATTCAGTTTATGTCCGTCTGGCAGTTTTGTTTGGTTATTTCACAATATCAGAATATTTTTCGTATACTTGATACTTTACATTTTTTTAGAAGTATAAATTAGAGATAGCTGTAAAACTTGAAATAATGATAATACCAATTTTTAAATAGAGAAAAATTATTTGGATAACAAACCAAGAAATGGAAGGAACAAAATTTTAAAAGAATTAATTTTCATATTTTAATATTATTATCAAAAATCAAAATTATGTTTCATTTAATGTACAAGAATGGTACTGTGTACTATGAATGATTGACCTTACTTCACTAATCTTGTTGTTGTTGTTACTTATGGCACTTGTCATGTGGACACGCCCCCCGCTGATACAGCGGCAGATTTAAGCCTAATCACCGTCTCTTGTTTTTTGAAGTAGCTCCAACTAGGGCCAAGAGCACGACTTAGCAGCACATTCACCACATTTGTTTGCACAGACACTTTTTACAGGGGGCACAGTCACACATCTCACAGATAGCACACAGAACAACCATGCCCAAGCCGGGATTCGAACCCGGGGCTCTCAGAACTCGAGGAAGATGCTCTACCTCTGTGCCAGAAAGCCGGCCTCACTAATCTTGAATCTTGTGATGGTCAATTGAACTATCTAAAGCCATATTTATAATATTAAGCAGAAACGTTGTTTTGTGAGCCTCGTCTTGTCCATAAATGGAGCTACGTAATTATTTTTTATGAAAACAGAGGACGTGGTCAAACAGAAACTTTTATGCATATCCCCTAACATGTGTATTAATAGTAACGAGACAATAGCATGAGATATTTGGCGATTAATCCCGGCTATGTAGCTAACATACAAGTACAAGAAAATCGATTATTCATTTTAAACTTTCTTTTTTTTTCAACCGATTAAAACTAATATTTCTCACAGAACTACAGCTATAGAGTAACAAAATCAAATAGCAAATTTCATAAAATTTACTAATTTTCGAGTTATTACGTTTACAAACGTGTGGACGCACAGATCGACTTACGATCAACTCTGTAATAGATCCAAATTTTGATAAGGATATACTCTATAGTTGTTGAAATTGTGAGTGGAATTTCATTTATCTACATCAGGGGTTCTCAAACTTTTAGACAATGCGACCCCCTTTTTAGACTAAGTATTTTGGTGACCCCCCTAAAGTTTAGACAGAGAAAGTACTCAAGAGTGCGAATAGTATGTGTCGGGCATTGGCGCCGCATCCTTTGAAACTTCATCTTTCTCCTTACCAGTATCATCTCATCTCGAAACTTTGATTGAACAGTTTACAGATTACATTCCAGTTAAGAATATGAGTGAGGTTGAGTGGATAGCCAATTCGTTCAGTGAGCAAGCCGTAACAAAAGCTGAGTTTAGTGTCTGTCCGTCATCATGATCACCTGATAGAGATTTCAAATTATCAGCAGCCAAAGTAACTTTTAACAAAGTTTATATCGACAAATTTTGGATACATATTAAAAAGGAATACTTAGAAATGTCCACAAAAACATTAAAAATTTTTGAAAATGACATTGTTTTGTGTGTTACAAAACTCATTCCAGACATTAAAATATTGGTTGATTCCAGACAAGCTCATGTATCCCATTAACCAATAGAACACAAAAACCAATTTGTATGTGTATAAATGCTTTATGTGTACTCTTTTTTTAATGAAAACTTCAGCAATTAATTATTTTTTTTTCTTCCACATCTCGCGACCCACCTTTTGAGAATCCCTGATCTACATTATTATATTTTTGAATCATTGTGTTTATATGGATACAAAAGTATCATCTGACAATCATCAGTCAACCTCTCAACGAAATTGGTACTACCAAACTTGATACATATTTACATTTTTAATGTTAAATCTATATATAGCGTTTCATCTACATAGTTCTTTATTTTGTTGTTTTAGTACGCACTTATACTCGAACAGCCGAACTTCCTCTGAATGGTTTTCTCTCAAATTTGATCGAAATCTACAAAGTTGATGAGAAACCACAGACTAAATATCATCTACCTAATTCCAAACATTTTTCAGTTGTCATATTCACAAACAAGCACGATTCCAAAAATGTGTTTTTCAAACTCGGAAGTCTAAAATATTTAGATTCGTCAAAAAAATTATTGCAATGTTTTTTAACGCTTTATATACCTGAAAATAAAAAGCGAAACTCTATGACAATTTATTTGTCTTTATAAAGTTGTACAAAAGTTTATTTAAAGATTTTCTCTGTGTATCAGTTAGTGTAGAATAAGTTGATAGCAAACACATTTGTGATTAAAGAAAAAAAATATTGCAATAGGAAGCCGTTAAAACATCGGATAGATATTAGTAGAGATAAAAAATTATAACACAGGAAAAAAAGTAAAAGGAGACTACATTTTCAATTTCGAAAACATATAAGCACAATTAAAAACATTCTTTATATTTATTGCTGTTATTTAAAATCTGCTAATAAGTAATAAAAAATTGATATAATTATCAATCTTTAAAAATCAATATAATAAACTTTCATTTTACATCACTGCAATCTCAAAATTAGGAACTGATTTCACTATCTACGCAGGTCTGGTATATGTTAACCTGAAGAGTTAAACATTAACTTGCTGGTGTGGAAATTTTGAGAGAAAATGCTGATTGAAATTAATACTAGTAATCTAACAATTACTTTGATATTCAAAGATAATTACCCAAACAATCTTTCTGTAGATTCAAAAGGTGGCTTTAATCTTAACTAAATTAAACTCATCCAAGTCATTGCAATTGTATAAATTCTACTAAAAATGAATTTCACACCTTGTTTTCTTTGCAAAATATATCAGACAAAACTTTTAGCAAATTTAAAAAATACTTAAAAGTAAACTGCAAAGAAAAAAAATTTAGAAATTAGATTTCTGTCTTCAAATTTTTGAACACTTTTCACACCATGTGCAGAATTTCTCTTATTTCATTTGATTTTTCTGGCTTTGTCAAAAATAAGCAGCATTTGATTTTTTATAGGTAAATTTATTGTGAATTGAAATACTAATCAGCTTCATAATAATAATAAAAAATAAAAGTAAAAACTTTGGAAGGCACAAATAGTAATTTATGCCATTTATCTATATTTTGCAAACAATTTGTGAAGATATAATTGACTACTTAATAAAACTGTTAATATTAGGTTAATTATTTTAAAATATTAAATAAAATAATTCTTTTTAACGATATTAATAGAAAAAGGTTGCAATCAATTAATAGTTCATTAATTTGTATCCTTTAAATAGAACCTCCATAATGCAACATAAAATCTAGGATACCAGTAAATGACAGCAGGTATATGGAAATGTCACATAAGCATTGTAATAATAGTAATTTTCTTTAAAATATAAGTAAAGTGACAATCATATTTTGTTATATTTCAGTTGATTTCTAAAAATTAAAATCTATCCCATATTTATCACAAATAATTTTTTTCTCATCATTCTTATCAAACACTGCAGCATACATAACACAGCTTGAAACAATTTTTATGCAAATAGAATATGTCCATGTTTCATTAATTTCTAATAAAAAATAATTTTATGTTACAAAAATCATATATTTTAGTAATTTAAAAAACAAGAACAGATCAGCTGTTTCATTCACAATTACATCAATTTATATAGAAAGTTTCGTAATAAAAGTCTTTTAAGTCCATGGGGAACTTGCAAATAATTTATAATATGCAAGTTATACAAGAATTTAAAATGCCACTCCACCAATATTTATTGTTCTATAAAAATGAAAGAAAAAATCAAAATACATATACTCCAGTGTTGTATAATTTTCCAATTCTTACGCTTAAAAAAATATAGAAATCTGATCAAAATAATTAACAAATTATATGAAAGATTTTAGATAAACAAAGTCAGGCACAAATATATTTAAGTTCCCGTTCTCAAACTTGGCAACATATTTTTGGTTTGGTACATGAAGTTTTTAGGTTTATACTAGCAACTTTAAATTCTAATTTAAGATATTAATATCTTTAAGAGAAAACAACTTAAAAAATTCTTAGGCTGCCTTTAATAAAACTTGGTTGATTTAATAATGTAATAACACACATTGATTTTAAAATTAAAAATAGAATTCCAAAGATTACAAAATTCAGGTGTACTCATGCAAATAATTTTCATGACACGTGACACAGCATGCTCTCTGTGGAATACAAATAAAATTAAAATAATCATTTATTTTAATATTTTTCATTTGGTTTATATTGTATATGATTTTATAAAAACTTTATAACATGTTTTTTCACATCAATGTTGATAAAGGCCACGATAATCAAGTTATTCTCAATGTTTAGTTACAATCCAATAATTGATTTCTGTGTCCTCTTGATATAGCAGCAATTTGTAAAGGGGGGAAAAACCGAATTCTAGATAATTCAGAATTAAGATATCAAAATTCTGCAGTTTGTCAAATTTAGAAAAAAACCTTTATTTGACATGTTTTTAAAAATATCAGTTTGAAGGCAATGATATAAAATACATAATAATTCAGTAAAAATTGACAGGATTTAATTTTTATAGCCAAAATTAATAAATCAATCATTAAAAAAATATATGTAATACCAACTGAAACACTGAAAAATTGAAAATGCTAACATATAAAACTAAACTAAGATAAATAGCAAAAGAATTAGAAAAAATTTGAAAGACTATATTAGATAATATAGTGATTTTACTAAAAACCAAATTAAAGTAAAATTTTCATATAAAAACAGTCTGGCTTTAAAATTAACAAAAGAACACACAAGTTATTAATGTAATTAAAGAGTAAAAGAGGTTTAATAATTCAAAAAAAATGAAAATATCAAAAAAAAGCTCAATTTTGAAAAATTTATTAAAATTAAAAGAAATAGTCATATAAAATAGAACTTCATGTTACAGATAAATTAATTTTTGATATTTTAAGATCACGTAAAAATATACTTTTGGTTAGTAAATTCTACAGCTTGGGGGGAGGGAAGAGAAGTTTAATTTTATTTTATCTAATTCAGTGAGATGCAGTAATTTTTTAACCAAGCAATTAGTCCTTCATGGTGCCAGAAATGCTTAATAAATTTTATTTGAGTTTGTCAAAAGGAATTTTTTTATTGAGTTTGTTAAAGAAATTGATTTAAGTTCAAGCAAACAGATGTTTTATATAAGATTTTGAGACAAAATTTGCAACATTAGCGAAAGGCATAGGCCATATGTGAAAAAAAGGCGTTTGTTTTGTTGGGAAAAAATGTGTTTTATTAAGCGTTTGGGTACAAAAGAAGGGGAGACCCTAAGTCTATGCATATGAAAAAAACAAAGAAAAAAAGGCGTTTTTAAAAGAAAATCGTTTTAGTAGGGGGTATGCTTTCTCCAAATAACCAGCAATGCTATGCTGAAAACCTTTGAGGATCCAAGTCCATGAGGCTATTAATGAGGGATTGGGGTATTCTGTCCCATTCTTCCTGAAGAGCTCTTTCGAGTTCTTGCAGAGATTGTAAGATTGGTAGGTATCCAGCAATAAGTCAGCCTAGAATGTCTCAAACATTCTCAATTGATTTCATGTCGGGAGAACACTCTAGAAAATCATTCATATGATTAATTCCTCTAAAAGGAAATCATTCATCAAGTTAGTATGATGTGGCCTGCAATTGTTGCATATGAAGTCATCTCCAATTGCTGCAGCGCAAAGGACTACAATAGGTCTCATGATTTCATCCTTATATCAGTAACCAGCCAGAGCTCCATTATACGAAGATAGGTATACACATCAATGGAGATGTCAGTATAGACCCACACTCCTCCAGCCCCAAATCTTACACTTTCGTGCACGAATGCAGGATTCTTTCTAGTATTCTTCAGATGAAAATACACCTATTATCAGGATAAATAGAAATATGAAACTCATGTCAGAGAAAAGAATATTGCACCATTCATTTCTCCAGCTCGCATACTCTATGACCCATTCCTTACGGGCGTGCCGGTGCTTTGCTGTTAACGTGATATACAACATTAGTCGGTGAACATACAGATCTACAGAGTGAAGGCGGTTTCGGACAGTTTGTGTCGAAACTGTGAAGCCAGTAAACGAGCGAAGGTGTTGAAGAGTGGCTTTCATATTTCAGTGTCTCCGAGCCATTAGACTTAATGATTTTCGCTGGGTGTTGTTAAATGTCTTGATGTTGGGCCTGCATTTCCAATTTCCAAAAAATGTTTCCAGAACCAGGATATAACACTTTGTGAAACTCCAATTGCTTCTGATACTTTGGCTTGAGTTTGACAACCCTCTAATCGGCCAACAATTCTCCAAGATTCCGATTCGGTTAAATGACTTTGTTGAGACCTCACACTCTCGAAATAACATGCTTACTGAATGTCGATTATTCTTTTCCGCTTTGTCTTGCATTAAATTGAAAGTAAAATCAAATTTTCTATCACTAAAGTGTTGTCTTCGACGTCAAACTCAAAATCTGCATACTGCAAAGTTTGAAAATAAGAAAAATTGTCATTTGTGATTCTCTTGTTTCATTTTATGGGGAAAAAAAGAAAGAAAGAAAAATGCTTATTCCATTATTTTATACAAGACTTACTATGTCCTTTAATTGTTTTGAGCTGAGTATATTTGACTACAAATAATAATCTTAATTTACTATTAAATATAAAAGGTAAAATATTCTGTTAATTAGATATGTTATACATTTCAATAGATTGGCAACAATAAATGTTCTCTCTTTCTCAACAAAAATTCATCTTGATTTTCCCATCATATATTTGAACAGAATTTGACAAATTTCTTTTTAAAGTTTATTTGAAATATATATTTTTTGTTCTTACTTTTTTTTATCCAAATCTTTCAAGTTGTGTATGAATGGGTATAACTCGCCACCACCAACTAATGAGAATGAAATCAAATTTGTAAATAACAATTATTTAAAACTATCAACGAAAAAAATTTAAAAAGTAATTTAAAACCAATATTATATTCTCATATATTTATTTATAACAATGAAAATCGAATATTAATTTTCCACAACACAAATATTCCTATAATTGTTAAAAGACTTCTATAGGAAATTTCAAGAGAAACAAAAGCAATGATCTGAAGTGATATATATTTATTATTACAACACAGTAAGTATATCATATCATAAATTTATAAATTAACAAAATTCTTTTAAAGATGCCATATACAATTCTCAATAAAAAATAGAATTCTAAAAATATTTACAAAAATCGTAAGAAAATAATAATTCTTTACAAATATACAACAAAGAAATCATAATATATCACATAGTTGGAAATTAGTAAAATAAATTTAAGCAGGATACCACAAATATACATCATCATCTACAACACCATGAGCCTCTAATTCGGCCAAAACATTATTAAAGTAATTTGGATCTGGAAAGCCATGCCCTCTTCGACTGTATCCAAATTCTGTTTTATGATGAATTTCATTCCAAGTAACAGTATTCTCTTCTCCAGTTGTGGAAGAGCGTCCTATTGTGAAAATTAAACGCCTCTTCCATGCTTTTATTAACAAACGCAAAACCTATAAAATTGTATGGAATTAATATAAATTACATAATGCATAAAAGTTACATAATGCATACTGCATTATCTTTGATAAATTATGTCATTTAAAAAATATTTTCAATAATAGGTGTATATACATGCATTCTGCATGATTAAATTAAAATTAGTTATCAAAATTGCTTAAGATGGTTAAGGAGGTTCTTGTCAAAATCATTTTTCTATGATAATCAAACAATCCTAAACACAAAGACACTGGAACATTGTGGGAAATGCTGATTTATAACACTTGAAAGGGTTAATATTTTACAACACAAATCTGATAAAAGATAGAATAGCAATTATTTTCCTAAATTGAAAATAATGAAATTTTCTTTTAAAAGACTTTTAGTACTAACAGCTAATTAAATTTATTAAAAAATAAAAATTTCACATATTTATAATTACATAAATCAATGTGCACATACAAAAAAATCTTGAAGGGAAGAAAATCTTAAAACAATTTTATAACTGTAAATCTTTCTTTTAAAAAAACTATGAATAAAATATAATATAAATTCTGACTTTTCAAAATTAAAAGTGGGAAGGATAAAGATAAACTAAATATATAGCATTTTATTTAGAGCAGAAATTCTTTTGAGTTCGATAAAAAAATTTATAGCAATATATTTCCTTTTAAATTGAACTTCTGAGAAAATTCTTGGAGACATTGTTACAATTTTTTAAAATTATTATTATTATAAAATAAAAAATATTTGATCTGAGAAATTCCATTCTCAAAGATGAATTTTACATAGATTTGAAGGTCTTCATTATTTTTCACTTGATAAATAATTATATATAAAAATCTATAATAAATATTTAACTGAAATCTTTTCAAAACTAGATATAAATACTTTGTGTTTGAGATTAATTTAGAGGATCCAAAAAAAAGCAATAATAAAATAACTATTGATAAAATAGTG
Organism: Argiope argentata; assembly: GCA_026289955.1. NCBI lineage: Eukaryota > Metazoa > Arthropoda > Arachnida > Araneae > Araneidae > Argiope > Argiope argentata. The sequence goes on along the minus strand of JAOUZG010004552.1, from coordinate 5,575,703 downwards.
AAACATAATTTAATATTGAACCTTCATTTTCTTATTTTTGTTTCTTACTAACTGTAAATCTTAACTTTTAATACAAAAAATATATATTATTTTTATCAATTATGCATGATATTTGTATTTTTACCAAGTTTCCTTTTGGAACATATTTCTGAATATAATAACTAATGTTCGAAAAATGTAAGTTTCAATAGCAATAAAAATTAAACAAATTCAAAAGATTTTAAAAATAGAATGTAAAATTAATTCTCAAAGGTTTCTTTAATGTTCTATAAAAAGTTTAAGATTAACTTAGAAAACAGGTGAACATTTTGAGATAGTCATAACAAGCAAAGAACATGACAAACTTAATTTAGACATCATATTTACACATACAATTATTCAAAAGAGCACATACAAAGGCAAAAATAAGAAAACCATAGTAAATAATATGATTATTAACAAATATTTCTAAATATTATATTACTAATCTAACCTTTCTGCCCATTTCATTGTCTGGAAGATAACAATGACGAGGGAAACCCCTGGATGAGTATTTCTTTCCAGGCATGGGATGTTCTGGACCCTAATTATGTAATTTTAAAGAAAAAAAAACAATATATAAATACAAATATTTTAAAAACTGATCTAATAAGGGAATATATATTTATTACTTAAGATTAGATGAATTTTTTAACACATATACATGCATGAATAAAAAAATATAACTTCAAAAAGCTTTAATTAATTATAAAAAAATTAAGCAATAGAAATATTTTTTTTAAACAGTACAGCAGAAATATATTTATAATCTCAACTGCAGTAAGTTTAAAGCAAGATAATGATATAAAGTATTGACTCTATTAATATTATAACAGCACTGTTACAGTAACAGTGCTGTTCATAATTTATTGGATATCAATTTTTATCTTAAAATATTGTTAAACTTTAAAGCAGCATTTAAAGAAAAAAGTTCATTCTATTAAAAAAAAACCAATATACTATTAACATGCAGTTCATGCACATACAAGTAATTTTTATTTAACTTGGTAGATAATTTTGACTTAACTTTTTGCCTGAGATTTAAATAAATGGATATAAGTTATCTCTTTTAATTTTAATAAATACACACATTTTTCTGTATCATATTAAGATTATTTTACCATTGTAAAACTAAAAACCAAAAACTGTATCTATTTTTTAAAATTCAAACATAAGATTTTCAAAACATTAATTTATTAAAATTGAATTACAAATATTACTTCAAAATTGAAATAATAATAAAGTTTGATGCATAACTAAAAAGAACAATTTAAAAGTAGGACAAATTTTATTTTGAATTTCTTTCAAAATCATTTTTTTTTCTTTAAATTTTAAACAAGACCAATAACCTTTTTTAACCCTTAGCAGTAATCTGGTATCATATTCACATCCCATGTATTTTATATTGTGATGAAATTTACAACTAATCTCTAACTTATTTTTCACACTATATACACACAAAAAAAAGTATTTTTAAGTGTTTGTCTTAAAGTTTCCTTAATTCTTTTTGAAGTATCACTATATAGTAATAATCATTATAATTTCCTAAAAATTTCTAAAAATATTTTAAGGACTATCCACACTTTTTTTCACAATAAATCATATTATTCTATATTAACCATTTTATGTCTTCTAGAATAAACATTTTTTGTTTTTATCTTTTAATAAGCCAACATTAACATTGCACTTAAATGATAGACATTAACAAATGCAATTACCATTTTTATTCACAGTTTTGTCTAACTCATTATAAAACCCAAATTTCTGGAGTAAATATTGCAAAAAGAATGATTTGACATGATATATCATATTCTTGAATCTTGAATTTAAACGTTTTTTAAAGGACCATTCTTTTCTTATTCAGTATTAGTCTGAAAACCTATTAGTATACTCCTATAAAAAAAAAACATTCTTATATAGTCATCTTACTGATTTAGTAACATAATTAAAAGTGTAACATCCTCATAAATTGGCCATTTAAATTTCAATATTTTGTTTCAATGACAAGAATATAAAATTTTTTACCTGATTCTTTTAAATTACAAAATGTGTTATAGAAATTGGAGCAAGGATATTATATCATCATGAAGATATCATTGAATGAATAAATAGCCTCAAAAGAAATTAATCATGATGCATGATGAAAGTAAATGCCTAAGAAAATTGATACAATACACAGCTAATCCTTGCTAAATTTTTTTTCTCCAGTTTCTATTTACAGAAAATAAATTCTTAGCTTTAAGTTGCAACTTCAAAATCTGAAAATTTTGAGTTAAAATATTTTAATAACATATTAAATTTTAAGAACTTATTTATTGCAATTACTTCATTTAGGGTAATACAGTATTTAACTCAGATAACATTTTAAATTTTTATAACTATGTACATAATTTAAGAACATTTTGCAATGATTCTAAGAAATAGATTTCCTTTTATTTTATTTGTTAAAATTGTGGGTGATGGGAGGGAGGGAAATTTTTTTTTTACTTTATTGACCTGTATGTCTGATTCACAAGAAAACATCAGTCAATTTGAAACTCCAGATTTGGTTGAGCTAGTGTAATAATTAACTCTTCGTTTAAATAGGAGACTGGTTCTTTAAATTTGTTCTGTGAATTAATATTTCTAAAACACACTTTAAAACATATATTAATTTTTTAACCTTTATAAAATATAATTAATGAATTTTTTTAAGTAATGAACAATCTTTTAATTAATATTCAAGTAAAACTGGTTGACTAATATAATTAGTATAGGATAGATATTAACCAGATGATTTTCTTTTGAACTGAGATGCACATTTTTCAACATTAATTTTTTTTCAGATAGTAGGAGGGCATATTCATAACAGAGACAAAGACTATTTTAGGAATAAAGAGTATTTCAAATTTTCGATATCAAATTCTTCTCTTTTTTTATAATGAAGAGTGGAGGAACTGGAAAATTTTCTTTAGATTTTAAACTTCTTTCTATGCTCAACATTTTCAATTAAAAACTTTCGAATTCTTTGAATACTGAAAGTTCCAATTAACAGTATTTACAGTAAGTAAAATCTACATTAATGCAAAATTTTTCATTTTTTTACCATTTTAAATATACATTTTTTGATCACATAAAATTATATTTAAAGTGTTTTGTAAAAGTTAATATTAAATATTCAAGCAAATTTAAATCAAATTGTGCCTTTTTAATCTCATTTAAATTAAGGAGTTTTGATATATCCAAATAAATAAATATTGGTATTTACTCGTAATCACAGACATTAAAATGCAAATACTGTAAGCAGAAAATTTTCTGGCATATAGTTCTACAGCAGCAGGGGGGGGGGGAATAATGACACTCGACTCCATTGCATTGTAATGATCGGCAACCTTTTTATCTAAAACTTTGAATAGTTCAAAATTTTGTGCATATCTGATACAGCAAATCAAACTTGCATGGAATAGTCTTATAAAGTATCTATCATTTAACCTGTAGCTTACGGGCGGTACAACAGTTGTACCAAGATTTTTTTTACCTTTCCTTATGGGCCGGTACAACTGTTGTACCAGCAACGAGTTTGAATTTCCTTCCCCCACTTGAACTTCCCGGCAGACCGTAATTGCCTCATAAAACTCCCTTCCCTTTTGTGCTTTACCCCCTTAGGGTCAGGAGATTTCGTCCAGCTGTAGTTATAATCACTATTGGCGCTAGTGAGTTTTGTGAACCCTGCTTTGGCGACATTTTTTTAAAGTAACAATCCTAAAAGATCTCGAATGAGTTTGAATAATTTCATTTATTAGTAGTAGTCGATTGAAAATATTATTCTTTTCCCCCGTTGCTTAATTTTTTAACATTTTAAATCATTAATTCTTTAACTTAATAAAATTTTATAATTTTGTAACAATATGCGTTTATAATTTTATTCGAATGATAAATTTTTGAATCAAGAATTACTGGAAATTTCATTTCTGATAGAATGGTTTAGTGAAGATTATTGGCGTTCTAGATAAATTGTTAAATCTTTGATCACAATTCGTCACAGTCCAGGAAAAATAAATTGAACCTTGGATTGGGTTTTTTTTCGCCCTGTCATTATATTTTACATTGAAAAGTGACAAAACACTGTTTTGTCTTCAAGCCTGCTTCCTCCTCTATGACTGGAACCTCGGGCATATATACTTCCCAGTCATTAACGTACAGTTTTAACGCAATTTTAAAAAAATGACAACTTACAATTTCTTAGCTTTAAAATTTAATGTTTGAACGATACATTCATAATAAAAATAAATTTAAGTTTTGATTTTTAAGCAAGCTATGAGTTTCATCATTATTTTTCATGATTTATGAAAACGGCTGCTTTTATTATCTATAATTAAACATTCATTAAAATTTATAATTCTAATTTTAAAGTATTGGAAGAGGCTCTCAAAATCTATCAAAAATAATAATAATTAGTAGCTTTTTAGGCATTCCAAAATCAGAAGAGAAATATTAAATTCTTCAAAAATAATAAACTGCCATGAGTTATTGAAATTATCGGGGAAAAATCACTATAAATTATAAGAATTGACAATAAAATAGGGAAACATCACTAGTGATTTATATTCAAAACCACCCATAATATATTTGGAATAAGAATTATATTTGATTTTTTATGAGTTCAATACATTAATATTAAAAAATTTAGATCTACAAAATAGCAGATAATCAACTGCTATTTTGCAGATGCATTAAATTTAAAAAATAGCCAAGGATTGTTATCCGTGTTTTGTGCAAAAAAATAAAAAATATTTTTTTAAAAAATCAAGTACGATATTTATACATGATTTATAAATCGTTACATTTAATAAAGATAAATGAGTTAGGAGAAAAAACAAAATAAAATTTACAATGGTGTGCTCAAGCTTTATAGGAATTAAATTGACAGCTTCAGTAAGGCTTGAGAAATTTATTTAATCACAAAAATGATTGAAATATTGACAACAATTTGTTTAAATGTGTAAATAACTGTACTGCAGTTATCCTATTTACAGGTTATTAAATATATCATAAAATTTAATTTATTACTATTTCATGTGGAAATTAGTAAATAAATGTTTCAGAAGAAGAAAAAAAAATTGCGATAAAAAGCTATTTCTAGGGGACAGACGCAGTAAAACCGCAAAAAAGCAACCTGGTTAAAACGGAGAGAACAGATGACCAATTAACTCTACGGGAGCTCGAAATTGAAGTGCTAAAAAAGGGGAAGGCATCTGTTATCTTTCTTCACTGAATGCCCGCATTCAAAGGAACTTTTCCGAGTTTGGGTTCCCGCAAAAAGGTTAAATATCTAACAACATAAACTATTAGAAAATTTAAAACAAGGATTTTCTTTTGCTTGCATGTTATTTGAAATTTAATTGCAGTTTTGCAGAAAAAAATTATTACTTGAATAGCTTCAAATACCATCATAACATTAGTCAAACAATGTTACCACACACACACACACACACATATATATATATATATATATATATATATATATATATATATATATATATATATATATATATATATATATAACTTTAAAAAATTAAAAAAATGCTTTAATCTAAAAATATAACAAATAGTATAACTTACTTGAGTGCCCGAAGGAATATCATAGATAATCCTTATTGTATCACAGTCTGAATATCCTGGTAGTGAATAAGGCATAACATGATAAATCATCTCACCAGGAGGCTGAATTCCATATTTCACGCCATGAATTTTCTTGCAAACTGGACACTGAAGGCACTTGTCCTTTTTAAAAAAAATGATAAAAATGTTTGTGAATGTAAAAAAAAAAAAAGTTGCACAAGAAATATATTTCACAAAATTGCAACAATAATAAAATATAAAAATTAAATATGCAATTGTAAATATCATGCAAATAATTAAAATATAAAAATTAAGTATATTCTCACTTTTTTTTTTGAATAAGAAAAACTTTTTGGTGTTAAACAATACCATCAATTTAAAATTTTGAAAAGCTTAACTTTTATAAATTTAAAGGCAAAATATTGCCTAGTTATTGTATCATTTATTAATGACATAACAAAGTCAAAGTACAAAGAGGAAAGTAAATTATTTAAAAAAAACCCAATTAATATTGTGCCTCAGTGATTACAATATATATTATGAAAAGAAGTTTAAATAAAAATGTTCAAAAAAATTTAATAAGGACATTTTTTTTCAGCAAAAAAATAACTGTAAGAATTTTAAAATTATTATTACCATATTAAAAATTATATTAGAAGAATATTAAAATGTGTGCACATCACTTGCAAACATTTAATGTTCATCTTGGAATTTTAATAAATATAGGATAAATAAATCTAAATGACACATTATTCTTTTAAATGGAAATGAAGTTTGGTATTAAAACTGGCTCAAGAAAAGAAGCAGTGAAAAAGTAGTAACTTACTTTTGGTCCACTGTTATACATAGCTAAAAGACATGACTTATGAAACATGTGTGGACACAATTTAAGTTGTACAATACTGCTATCATCATCGTAGGAGGATCCGCCAGATAAAAGTTCACAACAGATAATACAATCCTGAAAAATTTAATAAAATAATATCAAAAATATTTATATTATAATTAATTGAAAGAAACTATTTTAACTTATTAGTATATCCAAATAATGAATGAATACACAAGATTTAAAAAAATGAATGAACAGTCAGAAAACAAAATAAATCCATTTTACATAGGAACATAAATGAAACAATTCCATGCAAACACACTATCAGTATGACAACAGGTCCATTCTTATTGAAGGGAAAAATTCAAGAACTTTCAAACTTAGATATAGAACTGTGAATAATAAATTAATAGAACATATTTTCTCAGTTAATCTTTTATATATGATTATTTTTTTCTAATTATTTCTGAATGGTTAAAAGATGAATACAGAAGAGATTTATTATGCACATCTTCAGTTAATTAGCTAAAATTTATAGCTAACTAAAGTGGATTTTCAAAATCACAATTCAATTGCTTTCATTCTTAGCCACCACAATGTAACTAATAAATGCTTATTTTGCACAAAACTATTAAAGGGTTTCGATTGTAAAAATACATTCACAATTTAGTTGGAAACAAAAAACATTAAAAAATGTAATTCATAAAAATTTTACTTTGATATTAATCTTATTTTAACTTCACTTTTGGCCAGAACTTGGCAGATGAAAGAGAAGTTGTAAGAGACACAAATTAAGAATATTAAATTTTCATTTAAATCAAACAAATAAATTTAAAAAGTGTGCATTAAAATATTTTAAATTTGCATGCATTTTTTAGAGTTATTAACAACTATTGCATTCCTAAAACTATTTAATTCTACTATTCACTGAAAATCTCTATTACCTTCTGATTTTTCAACTATGTTTACAGATTTCTGCAGTTTCCCAACAGTCTCTGCAATATCCATCTTTTTGTAATTTTAAATTGTTTAGTTCATCAACAGTATGTTTTCTTCTATAATATTGTAATCTTTATTTGTCCATTTTTCTGAGATATTTAGAGTAGGCATTTTTAAGCCTGTAAAAGTTCTTTTGAGATTCAAAAATTCTCTTTTGTGAGACATCTATTTTCCCTCCAATTCATTTGAAATCAAATGTTTCATTTATAACATATGTTTCATCTTTAAGTTTTTCAATCTAAATATTTTTATTTCAGAAAAATTCTATTTCGATTATGGTTGGCCATAGGTTTGTGTAACCAGAATCTTAATTAAGACTGTTATTCTTTTCAATATGTTTTATGAAAATTTGTCAATTCAATTATTGGATACTTCAAACTCCTCAAATTCTAATAAGCTACAAGCCATATCATTTAAAAATAAACTCTTTTCTAATAGTTTTTTCAATTCATAAGAAAAGAAAGAATGGCTTTCATCTTGTTACAGCAGCATTTCCCCCCCCCTCACTTATGAACACTCCTACAGCTAGCAAATATACAGAAGAGTAGGAAATTATCCAGATGAAATATGAAAATTTTAAAAAGTAAATTACATCTTGACAATCAAGTTTCAAATTTGTTGGTTGTCCCCCCCCCCCACTACACTGGGAAAAAAGAAAAAAAAAAGATTAATGTGACATTTTACAATCCCATCTCCAAAGACCTCAGTAATAAGTTTTCTGCCACCAACATATGAAGCTCTATTTGAAAAAATAAAAGAAATGCTATTTATAGTTTTTAGAACATCCAATTTTCATGATACTGAAAGCCTTCAAACAACAGATGGCATCTTTTCATATCCTATGCTAAATATAAGCAGTATTTTCTGCATAGTTTTATGAAGAAGAATGCAAATTGTGTTTGAATATTTTTGGTTCATGATAAGAAAACTCTATTTAACAAACAGAATTTGTTACATTTAGCAAGGCCATAATACCAAATTGTTTTTCACTTTAAATGTTTGTTCAATTAAACCATTACCAAAAGTGTTCTCTAAACATTTCCTGTTCTCTTAAAACCTGAAGAGTAATTTTCTCTTTTTGTTGGTAAATTTCTGTATTAGATTTTTTTTTTTAAATATGATAAAAATCCTATATAAGTTACAACTTCCCCATTAATTTACCAAATTAAAAATTCAGTTTGAATTTCATCGTTTAATAAGTAAAACATTTTCCTTTTTTAAGAACTATCCACAAATATAGATTAAATCTTCATCAAACCTAATTTTGCCTTAGAACACAAAAGTTTCAAAATATTTTTGGTTGTGGAATGGCCCATTAAATTCAGGGCCATGTATCTATGCGCAAGTTGATTTCTTCCTTTCCCCTCCAAAACCTAATTTATAAATTAGTTTACCTTGTTTCAAAGATTTATTGATTGTTCAAAAAGAATCTGACAATGCACATAAAGATCAGTCAGACTATTAAATGGAACAAACCCTTTTGAATTGCTTTAAAACTTTAATTTAAAAAATAATAAAAGATAAAACTAAAAAAAAAAACTTTAATACGTGCTTTCTTAGAAGAAAAGCTGGTTGTGTGATTACTAAAACTGCAACACCCTACAAAGAGTCAAATTAGCTATCAAAATACCCTACATTGAGAATAAAATATTCTATATAGAAAAAATTAAAAAAACTTTCAAAAATTAATAATTAAAATACAATTGACGACCTTTTAAAATGTTAGCATATTAAGTTTAAACTGAAGCTATACAACTAAACATTTGGAGATTTGTGCAAAAAATATTAACTTAAGTAGCTAACCATGCTTATTAAAAAAAATAATAAATATTTTTTTTAATTACATAATTTTTTAAAAGGAAGAAATATTTGGTGCTAATAAATGAGGGAGAAATAATTTGCTTAATATACAGAAGAAAGCATTACCAAATTTGGAAATTTGGTAATGAAATTAAAAAATAATTATTATTAATATTCATGAAATTGAGAAACAATTCATTAATTCTAAAATTGTTTATTCCATCTCAACATTCAAAATAAAATTAAACATCAAGCATTTATAAAACATCAGAATTTTTCAGAAATTATTTAAAGACAAAGATATATTTTTTTAAAAAAGAATCTAAGTAAGGATATGAATTTAAAATTACTTCATCTTTAGCATTCGATAAATCCAAATTAACTTCCTTAGTATATTCACTGAAGACATCTTCAATTCCAGTATCCATTTCTTCTGAACGTGCAAGTTTCACTGCAAAAATAAATAAATAACTCTAATTTAAAAAGAAACATTCATTATACATTGCAAGGCTAAAACAAAGAATTGAATAAATTTTTAATTCAAAGCAATATGTCAAAAAATATTTACATATTTAACAATTAGTAAAACTTTTCATAAATTCTAAATCTAAAAATGTTTATAAGAAAACATTGAGTTTTATAAAATAAATTGTGTTTATGTTCATCTGTCTTTTATTTATTTAATCACATCATCACTTTGGGGCTTCCTTTTTCTTCCTTTGCATAAACAATATACTTGACTTCAGATTTCCTTTTATGAAACAGGACATGAAAAATAAAATCATTTAAATGATTTTCAATATCAGATCATTTAACCTCAAGCTCACAAGCAGTACAACTGGTGTACCAGGATTTTTTTTTTTTTACCTTTCCTTACGGGTCTGTACAACTGTTGTTCCAGCAACTAGTTTGGATTTCATTTCCCCACTTGGACTTTCCGGTGAACCGTAATTGCCTCATAAAAATCCCTGCCATTTTGTGTTATACCCCTTAGGGTCAGGAGATTTTGTCTAGCAGTAGTTATAATCACTGTTGGCGCTAGTAAGCCCCTTGTGAACCCTGATTTGGTAACATTATTTAAAGGTATGGAATGAGTTTGCATAACTTTATTTGTGAGTAGTAATCGATTGAAAATATTATTCTTTTCTTCCGTTCCTTAATTTCATAACATTGTGAATTCTTATTTTTTTAACTTAATAAAATTTTGTAACTTTATAATATGTGTTTATAATTAGGTCTATCTATTTGAATGATAAATATTTGAATCAAGAATTACTTGAAGTTTCATTTCTGATGGAATGGTGTAGTGAAGGTAATCAGTGCCCTAGACAAATTGTTACATGTTTGGTCCCATTCATCACAATGCAGAAAAACTAAATTGAATCTCAGATTGTTTTTTTGTTTTTTTCACCCTGTCATTATATTTTACACTGAAAAATGACAAAACACTGTTCTGTCCTCATGCTTGCCTTGCCTATTCATGACTGGAGCATCAGGCATATATACTTCCCGGTCACTAATGTACTAGTCTAACACAATATTAAAAAACTAACGGCTTGCAATTTTTTTAGCTTTAAATTTTAATACTTGAACATTATATTCATGCTAAACATACATTTGGGTTTTAATTTTTCAGCAAGCTGCCAGTTTCATCATTATTTTTTATCATTTCTGAAAACAGCTGATTTAATTATTTATAATTATTCATTCATTAAAAGTTATAATTAGAATTTTGAAATATTGAAAGAGACTCTGAAAATCTATCAAAAATAATAATTAGCAGCTTTTTATGCATTCAAACATCAGAAGAGAAATGATAAAATCTTTAAGCCTTCATTTCAATTCACTGAAAAATTACAAGACATTAAAATTTTTCCAGAAATATATTTACTCAAATAAAATAAAGTGACTGTGTAAAAATAGCAGGAATTCTAGATTTAATTTTAAGTATTTCTGAAAGATAATCTGCTTATAAAAATACTTGTAGCTAATAACGAAAGCAGATCATTTAGAATACTAGCTTTATTTATTAAATACCTTTTTAAAGTTTCCATTTTGATAACTACTTTTTAACATAATATTATAGCAATGAAATTATGCATTAAATTCTAAGTATACCATATCTATTCATAGCATGGTTAAATTAACCTTTGTAAATCTGGGGATTACCTATGTATTAGTAAAATTTTATGCAGATAAAAAAATTTCGTTATAAATCAGTTATTTATTGTCTACAAAATTGAGCATACTTTTCAAAAATAATAAACTGCCATGAGTTATTGAAATTATCGGGGAAAAATCACTATAAATTATAAGAATTGACAATAAAATAGGGAAACATCACTAGTGATTTATATTAAAAACCACCCATAATATATTTGGAATAAAAATTATATTTGATTTTTTATGAGATCAATATATTAATATCCAAAAAATAGTAGACAATCATCTGCTATTTTACAGATGCATTTAATTTACAAAATAGCTAAGGATTGTTATCTCTGTTTTGTACAAAGAAATATATACTTTCAAAAAAAAATCATGAAATTTATATGTGATATATAAATTGTTACATTTAATAAAGATAAGTTAGTAGAATAACAAAATAAAGTTCACAGTGATGAGTTCAAGCTTTATAAGAATTACAAGCCCTTTCAGCTTCAGTAAGGCTTGAGAAATTTATTTAATCACAAATATGATTGAAAAATTGATAAAAATTTGTTTAATGAGCTAAATAATTATACCACAGTTATGCTATTTACAAGTTATTTAATATCATAAAATTTAAGTCATTACTTTTTCATACAGAATAAGTAAATTAATGTTTCAGAAGGGAAAAAAAATGCAATAAAAAGCTTTTTTAGGGGGCGAGACACAGTAAAACTACAAAAAAGCACCTGGTTGAAATAGAGAGGACAGATGATCAATTAACACTATGGGAGGTAGAAATCAGACCTCTTTAAAAGAAGGAAAAAGTATTTGCTATCTTTCTTCACTGAATGCCCGCATTCAAAGTAACTTTTCTGAGTTAGGGTTCCTGCAACCTAAAGGTTAACATAGTCAGAAATAAATAAGTAACTTTTTTTATTTCTGACTTCTTGTATCTAGAAAATTATGTGTATATGTATGTGTAATGGTATCTATTAATTTAAATTTTAATTCATTTCTTATATTTTTACTTAAATTAGTCTATGATCCTTTATTTTAAAATTTTCTCTTTTTTTTTTAATTCAAATCTCACTTTTTTATTTAATTATTTCTAACTAAACCCCAGCTCTAAAAAATGCTGATTCTGAATTCTGAAAATTCGAGTGAAGAAATAACCTTAACATCTAAGGCTTTTAGTAAAAGTATTGAGATAACATCTTAATTGCCACAGGTTAAAGATATCCCCATAAGAATCTCTTAGTAAAAAGCATTTATGAAAAAAAAAATTATCACTTTGCTTTTATGTTCTGTAACAAACAGGTAACAGATTCCGTAATCCATTCAGCATGCACAAACCATGTTCTCCCATAGAAAAATAAAGTTAAACTATTTCTCAAATTTATTTCCTTTTTTTGCCATATACCTTCAAAATTATTTTATATTTATAAGTAGAGAGAAGGATAAACCTGTTTGCTTAGATTCCAAATTTGATGAAATCTAGCACATACGTTCTAAAGAAATTAGACAAAAATTGATCAAGATTTCTGTTTCGTAACTATATCTCTTGAAAATATTACTACAAAAATTATTTTTATAACAACATAATACTTGAACAATTAATATGATTAATTTTTTAATTATATTATTTTTATTATTAAATAATTTTTTTCTCTAAATTGATATTTTAGAATTTAATCTTATAGAGAATCTGTAACAATGTTCTTATTGTAATGAAAACAATTAAAATTAATTTCATTATTCCATCAAATCACTCATAAGAATGTCTTTGATATTTCTAAATTTAAAATAAAAAAGAATCCTTTGAACACTGACTTCATAAATGGAATTTTCCCTTTTCCATATATTCTTATATTTGTGCTTTTACATTATTATATTTATTCATGCAATAATTTATAGAAAAATTATTTCTTTAAGTTCTTATTTTTCAGTTATTTGAAAGAAGGAGGAAATTTAATATAATGTATTCCAAATTAATGGTTTTACAGCTAGGAAAGCTAATATTTTAGACAATTAAAGGAATCATCAAATGTGACTAGTGATTCATACAGCAAATTTTGAAACCTGTGATTTGATGTATGATAAGACAAAAAATAAAGAATAATACAGCTTTAAAAATCTTTCAAGATTTTTTAATAATGACTGAAATGATGGTTTTATATTTAAAAAAAAATAGTGCATTAAATGCAAAGTTGAATTGTTTATCAGGCAAATAAAAGATTAAAAGCAAAAACAAGCATGTATTTTCCATATTCTTGTGGAGCACTTAGGTGATTGAACCAATATCTCTGCATATAATTAATTGCATTTATTCAAAATTAACTTAAATTTATTCCAATTATTTTTGGAAACAATATAATTTTTCTTCTTATTTACTACCAGAATTCATAAAACTCCTTTTTATAGTATTGAATGATATAAGATATTTATAAAATCAGAAAAGTCATTTTCAAGAAAAGTTTCTTTTTAATGATAACTTATTAAAATCAAGGTTCCTCCACATGTCCATAAGTAGATAACTTTTTTAATAAGTAATTCAAAATATTAAATAAATGTTTATAAGAATTAAAATTTAAAAATTTTAAAGTTAATTTAGTAATTTAAAATAAAACATATACCAAAAATAAAAATTAGAAACATCACATAAAAACAAATATTTAAAAGCATTGATAAAAGCCTTTTTAACAATATGCATTTTTTTAAGCTATCAGAGTTTTATTATTTGAATTGATTATTACTTGGACATTATTTTTAAGGGGGAAAATAAAATATTACCATCTCATGATTCAATGTTTTATCAAATCAAAACTCATACAATATATATATAATTCTAGAGCAGAAGCACACATTTTGCAAATATTCTCAAACCTCCTCAGGGTATTTTAGCATAAAAGTCTTACAAAATAATTCCAAATCTTATTGGATCTTCTAATAACAAAGAAAATATCCATAATGCAACAATATTTTTCATCTGATTAAATTCTATTTTAAAACTAACGCAATTAACATCACAGTTTTTCAATTTCCCAATCATTTCCTTTCACCTATTTCTCCATATGCAAGATGCATTTAAAAAATATACATCTACTTGAAAACATTTAAAAGACTAAAAAAAATATTTCTGTACAGACAATATTTTTTTGTCACAGCCATAAAGTAAAATATCCTTCAGTGTTAAAAAAAAAATCTTGTATTTGCAACTCTTGCTTTTTTTATCTAAACCTCCAACACAAGATATGAAGCAACAGCTAAAATTTTTGAAAAATTCCAAGCATTTTTTTTTAAAGAAAATATAATACTGTTGTATATATCTCATATATGTATGCATAGGTCAAAAAATAAAAAAGTTTTACAGACATAAAATATTAAAAATAATATTCAGTCTATACACAATATTTTATCACAAATTTAAGAACTAAAAAGAATGCTTATATGAAAATAAGCTTTTGCTTTTACATTTTATAAATGAAAATCAAAAACTTTTTTAACTTCTGCTGGCAATTATAAAGTTAATCAATTCATCAAATTAATCTGTGTGCAAAAGTATTAAACCCTGAGCATTTTAAGTAATGGCATTTATTTTATTCTACAATGCATTCCATATACATAAAGGCATATTAATTTTGCTTTAACATACCTTTCTTCTTTCTTTTATATTTTTTGTTACAGATGGATATTGGATCAATACCAGGAACAGGTTTTAAAAGAGATTGCGGAGTATGAGGAGGTCGACTGTGAGACCATGGTCTTCCATTGACAAGAGCAACTAGTAAATTTTTTTTTAAAAAAAACTTACTTTAAAAATACATTTTTACTATTGTATAAATAAAAATTTATAAATTCTTTTTATTTTTTAAATTTATATTACTTTATTATAAATATTAAAAAATCTAGAAATTCTCCAATTCTTCTATTAACTAATTTTTCCTATTAGCTATCAGATACCAATACTTGTAAGGGATCCAAATTTATTTAAAGAAATCAGATAAAAAATAATTAATATTGGTTCCAAATATATTAAAATTGAATAGTCATTAAAAATAAGCACAAATGCAAAAGCTTAAAACTTTAACAAACAAGAGAATATTAGAAAATAATTTAAAAATTAACAATTCTTTTATACAAACATAAAATTAAAATCATGTTGAATAATTATGAGTAAGAAATATACTTCGAAATGAAACTTTATTAATACTACAAGGTAATTTAAGTAATATAGAAAAACAAAAGAATCAATATTACCTGTAGAGTTGTTTATTGCTGGAGTATGTCTAGAAAAGAAATTAGTGATCACAAATACTAATTTATTAATTATAAGAAAAATCATATTGTTCAATAATAGCAAACAAAATACATAACTGTGTAAAAAATCTCATCATAAAAAATAAAAACTACATTATTCATTATCATTTCTATAAACAATATAATTCTAAAATTGAGACGATTTGCATAACCAAACATGCTAATCTATGAGTTACATGCCATTCCTGTAAAGAAAATGCTGGTAAGATTTAATACAAACATGGGTTATCATGGTCTAATTCGAATTTGAGGTTTTAGCATTGCAATATTTAGATGCTTTTAAACTTAGTCGGAAGTGGGAAGCATATAACCCATTTTTAATTTTTAATTGAATTCCAATGCAACTATTAAATGATCCAAGATTTAAAAATAATTTTTGGAAAACTCATTGTCTAATGACAATGAGCTCTTTGAAAGCAATTTAAATCTGGCCCTTTGTAATACTTGTATTTCAACAAATCATAATGTATTCAGTTGAAATCTTTATATAAATAGTAATATACATTGATATGCCCTTGATAAGAGAAACATACTATATTTCCTCATATATACAAGAATAAAGAATTTACTTTCACTTTTGTATAATGTTTAATATAATTTGATTATACTTTATATTTTGCATGATTTCATTGAAAACTCTACAGGTTAAAATGAAAAAAAATAAATACAAACTATTAGCTTGATTTAAAAAATTATACTTTTTCTCAAAAGCATGTCATTTTCACAAAAATCCATGAAAAACTAGTTTATAAAAGAAAATTTCTAATTATTACCCACTTTATGTAAAATAGTAAGGTAATCAAAATTCAGTCAAAGCCAAATCTTAAATAAGCCAGTTTTTTTTTTTTTTTTCTCTCTCTCTCTCTCTCTCCTTCATCTTTTTCTTTTTTTTTTTCTATTTGCTTTTGTGTTTTATTCTTCACATAAATTATGAATTAAAGTATATTTTTATATGGGTGTAATTAAAAGATAATTCATCAAATTTTCCTCAAAAGGGAAAAAAATTCGAGAAAAGGGAAAAAATTCAAAAACCTTTTATCATTAAAACAATCTATAATAAAACTGTTAACAGAAAACTACAGGTATTGCTATAAAATAAAGAAGAATTTTCATCTTTGTGAATGTACACAATGCTAACTTTTATACATCTGCTAATTTTTAGTAATAAAATTGTTTTATTTTATAAAAAATATATGAAAATCACAGAAAAAATTTTAAATCAGATAAACCACACTGGTTCTAAAAAGAAAATAATTTATAATATCACCTAAATATTAACATATTTTATTCAGGCACAGTTCCCAATGTCCTATATTCAAATAAATATCTTTACATATTTTTCTGAAATCATGTCTCAATTGTTTTTCTTGAAACAATAAATAAATAAAACCTTAGTTTAAAGTTTTTATACTATGGATTTATTTGCACAATATAAAATGTATTAATTCTATGTTGCAATAGCTAAGTGACAAAAAATTTATCAAAATATGCAACAAATGAAAAATTTAACATTGCAAAGAGAAATGGAATTGGTTTTGTTATACATTTTTTAAATGGTTCATTGATTGATTTGAATATTTTATAGTAATTGCTTTGTTTAATTAAGTGGTTAAGCAATAAATTTGAAAAAAAAAATTGAATTACTTTACTGCAGAACTTTTATCTTTTTTTTTAATGATAATTGATTATTTTCATGAATTTTCCTATTTTTATGTTCATAATGACTGGCATGCTGATTTTTTACAGCAGTTAAAACATTATTAGTTAATTCTTTATAAAGCTAAATATTCCAAATATAAAACAATTATAATAATTTGAATTTCATGATCCCTCCCTCTTTTATCTTTAGACAACTATTCCACAACCAAGTGTTTTGTAATAGAATATTTGTTCTATTAGCTCAATTCATATAAGCTTGCAGAGTTTCTTTCTTAACCATTTTATAAGAAGCTTAACCTGCTAATCAAAAAATAGTTAGATTGTGTAATAGCAATTTAATTAACTGCAATAATTCAGAATGAGATTTACTTTTAAGCAACTCTTAAGGTATGCCACAATAATAAAATGCATAAGCACTAGAAGAAATGCTGTTCAATCATTGGAATTTCCTTCCTCTCTGATGTAAAAGAATAAAAATTCCCCATTCAATTATTTATTGATCAATTTTTGAGTTTTTATTGCTCTTAAACAGAAATGTTCTAAATGAGTGTGAATTAAAAATTAATTTTTGGAAAAAAATTAAATTGAAGCATATATATTATCTTATGGCAGTAAATATAATATTAAGCATGTTATTGAAGTATTCATGTTTAAAAATAAAGATCTTTTTAATTATTTCAGATCAGTTTTCTCTTTCCAGTTTCTTGTTCTAAAATTTAAATACAGTTATCTTATTTTCAAAAATTAATGTGAATATGAGTATTTGCATACAAATATATAACCCATGATGTTTTTTTAACTCATTTTTCACTACGGTAACTTTTCCTTCGTGAATTTTAAAAATTTAAATATAGGATCTATAAAAAAAATTTCAAATTGTAGAAAAATTTCAAATAACCTATTGATATCCCATGTCATGAATTACATTCATCATAGTCAAATAAATAAAGAAAAATAAGAAATAAAGCACAGGAATAAAATTTAACATTATCATGCAATTCTTAGATATGAATTACCAAAAAAAAAGATGTTTGCACTTTAATAATTTGTTGATCTATATTATATAATTAGATAACTTCAAATAATATTATATTACTATGGCAGTATTACATTGATACAGATATATGAATCAACTAAGGAGTATGTAATGTAATGTGTAATGAAAATTACAAAATAAACTACAAACAGAGTAATAAAAAAAATTTATTTTAACAGTAAAAATATAAAAGCAAAAAAGTTTCTAAAACATAAAAATTTGTATAAGGAATTAAAAGAATAAAAAACTGTAAATATGGGAAGGGAAAAAAATCAACAATTACAAAAATACTCTTCAAATAAGAGAAATGAGATTTAAAACAAATCTACAGAACAAATAATCCTATGACTGCATATATACAGTTTTAGAATGGTTCCGTAATCCTATGACAGATATATTTTTATGTATAAATTGTAAGTGTACAATATTTAAATGTATAGCATATAAAAATACTCACGATTGATTTCCACATGCATTTTGATTGGTATCACAGGTTAATAAATCATCTTGGTTATTTACATCTTCATCTATAATTAGCTCATTAACAGTAGAAACATCAACACCATTATCTGCAATATAGCTCCTCTTAACATTTCTGACATACTGATTCATTTGTTGTAATAAAGCATCAGTACCTGGTATAGCATTCATAAGGTGAGTATAATCCACACCTTTTACAGTACTAAAGGCACTATCAGAGGTGGAGTGCTCTGTGGGTTGAGTCACAACAGAATCATCTGTAGCTACTGGATAAGGAGAAGCAGTTTGAATTCTTCTAATAGTCCTCTTGCGCTTTGTCTGCTTGTTGATTTGTACCATTTTCTTGAAATCAATTTCATAATTATAGCCACGGAATACTTTTTTAAGAGTAACATGCTTCAAACCCTAAAAAAATGTTTAATTTTTTTTAAAAAAAAATAACAAAACTGCATATAAGAAATTGCTTAACAAAATTATTTTACAAAGAATTTTTTAAATTTATTTTTGTACCATTATAATGGTAGCACATCCTGTTGCATTATATTGTGTGATATTATATCAAACAATATTCCACAATATTAAACAATATTGTAAATATTGATCAATATTTGTGTGCTACTAAAGATAATACAGAATAAAACCAGGTAAGAGGGAAAATAATAAATTAATAGTTAAAAAGTTTTAATGTTTTTTTGTTTTTTGTTGTTGTTATCAACTTTTTATTAGAAATCTGCTCTAAGTGATCATTTAAATAAAGTTAGATAAAATAATCATATTACTAAGATATCAACCTTACTTAAGTGGTACTTTAAAGTATTGTCAGTAAATAAAGGGTTTAATTTACAGTTCCCAAGAAAATATGACTAAATCTAAATATTCTGTTGTTGTTGTTGCTGCTGATCCCCTTGGTTTAGACCTGTAGCTAGTGAAAGTCGCGGTACGAACCTGCGACGTTTGAGCCAGTAGCCGAGCGATATACCGTTCGAGCAAAAGGGACCCTTCAGCTTGAAGGATATTATCTAGCTTATAAGGCTGACGCTACAGTACTCCCCTACCAGTGAGTCGGACGGGAGACGAACGATTTGGTGCGTCGAATTAGCAACGGCTTAAGAGGCGGCTTTTGATGCGTTGAGTTAGCGACGACTTTGTTGGCTGGTAGATGGCGCCACGACTTTGCGGAAGGCTGCGTTGTCAAGGTCACCAATGTGGCAAGTGAAAGTCGCGGTACGAACCTGCGACGTTTGAGCCAGTAGCCGAGCGATATACCGTTCGAGCAAAAGGGACCCTTCAGCTTGAAGGATATCATCTAGCTTATAAGGCTGACGCTACAGACCCCTAGACCAAGTCCAAAAGATTGTGCCGCACCAAAAAGTCAAAAACACTCTCGCTCTCATCCGACAGTTGCCTCACAGAGGTACCAATACAAGAAATAATATGAGAAGGAGAGGCAATAGCCATCTAAATATTCCAGTAATTGTTATGTTATAACCCTACTAGAACATTTGTAAAAATACAGCTTGCAACTTATTTTAGTTAAAATGAATTCCAAAAAACAATAGCAAAAAAATTAACTGGATAAAAGTAACTATAAACTAAAAGACTTTAAAAAATATCTTTTATTTTTTATTAGAAGATTGATGGAGTGAATTGAAGATATTTAGTTCATTTATTTCGACACATGCCACATAAATAATCCAACAAAAATTAAAATAATTACTTTGTATATAAAATTACCTCAATTAAAAGAAAATATATCGACAAAAGACAAACAAATATTGTTTAAGGATTCGAAAAACCTCTATGCTTTTGTATATATATTTTTAGTCAAAATAAGAGTGAAAGGAAACATAAAAGAAGATGCTTATATTTAATATTCGAGTGAATTCAAATTGTGGCATAAAAACAGCAGATAACTTATAATTTTATTGCAAAAAGCATTCACAATAAAATATTTTAGAGAATTTTTTATTTATTGCAAGATCAAAACATTACATTATGACTTTATCTTAACCAGTTAACTGGGTTTGACCAAATATTTCATCCTACTCGAAGCATTATCGCAATGGACATGCTGAAATTTTTCGTCACAGAAACTTACTGTAATATTTTAAATGCAAAAAGGTACTTATGAATTAGACCGTTGATGCCAATAGTTTAGTAACTCATTGGCAACAAATTCAAATTTAGCAATAAACCGCTAACACTAACGAAACCAACAAAATAACGGAAAACAGTTAAGGTTTGAACAATTTTTTAAATAATGGTGGGGTTTTGCCATTATTGGCAGTTTGGCAACTCATTGACAACACCTTCAAATTTGGTCATAAAGATCGACAGTCTATTATGTAAGTACCCACAAAAAAAGTCCCTATTATGAAAGAAATTTAACAAAATTTTATTCCGCTGTTAATGTAACGTACATTAATTTGTTAATGTAATTTTTACAAAAATATGAATTTTTATGCTAAACACTGTTTTTATTATTTAATTTTTAGAACATTTTGATATTATTAACAGCAGATAATCTCGGTCATGTTTAATAATATTACATATAACATTTTTAGGGTCATTTCTTAAACCTTTTTTACCACATAAATTAGCCATATATGCAACAAATATTTATTTTTGAGCTAGAAGAATAGTAAACAACTAGTCATATGAATAGTCATTCAGATGAGAAAAAATTTAACAGAAAAATATCTAGTGGTGTAGAAATCAAGGTTGAAGTATTCTGGAAATGTACTCATCCTTTCACAGCCCATCCCTTAGAGCAGTGGAGTTCTCAAAATGTTGTACTCTTGAGAAATTAAAATGACCAGAGCCATTCAACAAAATAAATGTGATAAACACAAATAGTAGTTTAATATAACCATTACAAATACAGTTGTATAATATGTTAAATAATAATAAAAATTTAATATTACAAGTGGTAAAATGTAAATTTTCTGAACAAAGCTGAAAGAACCCCAAAAGTGAGCCTAGTAAAAAATAAAATATGAACAATTTCAACATAAAAATGATAATGATTTCTTTTATATATATTTTTCTTTTATCATTTAGACTGCTTATTGTATTAACTATAAAGAATCAATTTTGTTTAACATTTAATAAAAATACATCCTACCTCAGCATATGCTTTCTCAATAAAGTTATTTACTTCAACATCATAAGAATGCCATACATCATGATCATCATGCCACTGCCAGATAAAGCCACTACATAACAAATCATCTTTATCACACATCCGTCTTCGAATAGTAGATTTTGTTCCTATAAAAAAATGTTATACTTTTTTTAACTAAAATTTTAAAATTCAGATAGTAATATTATATTAAAAAGAATAAGTTTTAAATTTAAATGTTAAAGATATGAATATTTATATTCGTTATTAAAATAAATTTATCTAAATCTGAAAATCAACTATATAGCAAATTACATTAATTCTTATTATAAAAGCTTTTACACTCTTCAACTGTCGATTTTAGGAGTAGTTTTATAAGAAATTCTATACCCTATGTACTAAAATATACTTTATGTAACATCTTATAAGAAATATTAAATGAATAATTGGAAAAACGAAAAAAAAATATAAATAGTCAATTTTATTTGAAGAAATGACAAAATAACCAGATATAAAACTGTTTCATTCCCTTCTCCTTTTTTGTATTTAACAAATCTATTCTATACTGTTTGAATTTCAGTCCAAAATACTACTGTCATGAAACAAAATGGATGAATGGTTATAATTGTGTTTGAAAAAGATTGGAAAATTGTACTGAATTGGATACAGTTTAATAGAGGTTGTTGTTTCTCTTGCATGAAATCATCAAAGAGAACATAGAAAATAATGTGTACAGTTCTTTATAAATCAATCACTAAGTTAAACTAAATCAATAACTAAGTTAGACTTAATCAGTAACTTCTTTCATTAAATAAAGAAGCTTAGGTTTTATTTTAATAATAAGCAAAAGCCAAATTTCATTAAATTTTAAAGTTTTATTGTTTATTTTTAAAATTTACTGATTTATTTTTCGTCTACTTTATCCACTTAGGTTCTATTTTAACAACAAGCTAAAGTCAAATTTCATTACATTTACAGTTTTAATGTTTATTTTAATAACTTCTTATTTATTTCATCCACTCAAAAAAAAAAATTTTTTTTCAATCTTAATGGAGATATAGTAAGTAGTCATAATAGTGCAATTTTTTTATAACATTGCATGAGTATTAAAAGTGACAAGTACTTTTTAAGAGATAAGTACTTTATTTCTACAAATGCTATTATAAATGGATTTTTCCTATTGGAAAAATCCATATATGGTAGTTTACAACCAATAAAACTTCAGCATTTTGAAGTTTTTAATGAGGTGACAAGCTTTCTTAATTTTTCATGGCTCTAATATTCAAGTAGACAATCCAGGATTCATATTGAGGAAAGGAATTCTTAGGTAAATATAAATAATAAAAATAATATGTTTCAAAAATCAGAAATTATAGAGTAATTCATTATTAATATATTTAAAAAAAGAAATTAACTTAATGAGGTTTAAAATAGTCAAGAGTTTATAAAGATTAAATATTTTACTTCTATTTTTATTTTATTTTTTCCTTCCGATTAATTTATTTGCTATTGACAAAGTATTCAATCTTAATATAAAGAAGCCATTAGAGCTATGCTAGCATGTTCTGCATAGCCTCCTAAACAACTGGAATGATTTCAACCAAACTTTGAATACTTACTTTTCAGGACAAGAGAAAGAATATTATCAATTTTTCAAAGGACAAGCATTAATTAAATATTCAATTAATCAGGAATTAACTCAAACTTTGTCATTTTTCTTCAGTATTTTTCGAACAAATAATCTTATTAGAACAATTACCATATTAAGGTTAAAAAATTTACCATCTCAATTCCATTTCTGTACACATTTTCTTTCAATTATTACTAATATTTTTTTTGTTAAGTTTAATGTTAAGTTTGAACTACTCGATCTTTATTATAATAGAGATCTTTAATAGATTTACATTTATTTCAAAGAATTAATTTAACAGTGTTCAAAAGCAAGCACAAGTCTTTTGCTGAAACAGAAGCAAAAAGAAAAAAATTAAAAGCAGGCATAAATCAACTGTTTAAATGAGACAAGAAAAGTAAAATTGTGAAATACTGATGAAATAAAATATTAAGCTGACGATAATGTTTTCTTCAGGCTATGAAAAAATTGATCAACATATTGCTTCTTTCTTAAGAATCTGTGAAGGAAATTGCAAAAGAAAAAAAAACTATCAAACAATTTAAAGTTTCATCTTTTCAATGATGAAAAGTTCATGTTAGTAAATCTGTCTGTTCCTATTTGCTAGGCAATGTTAAGACTTTCAATTATTACTTTATTTCTAATTTCCCATCTATTTCAACACATATCATTTGAAAAAGATTTAACTTATCATGTTATACTCAAAAGTTTCTATGTTAACATGGTAGACATAGAAGAATTTTAATCCCAAATAATGGCAAGTATATAAACTAGTCTGCAATAAAAGTCCAGAATTCTTCTAAATTTTTATTTAAAAAATTAAATGCATTCATACTATTTAAAATGTTTAACTCAAATTAAGGGCAAGTTCACCACTTTTCAATATGGATCATATAAATTAAATTTGGGACTTTGCCAGCTAATGTTTATTTCTTTGTTATGTTTCTTCCTTTTAAATGTAAAAGGGTGTTTATTCCTTTTACATTCATTAATTATGTATAGTTTACATGAAAGTTTTTGTTTTGTGATGTACTTGTATTTAAATTTCTTCCTTTTTAGTTTTTAAGCAATCTAATGAAGATAAAATAAGAATACAGTTTTATACATGATTTTTTTAAGATGACTAAGACAATTATCAACACATTTTAGACTTTATTACCAATTGATATTTTTCCCATGGAAAAACTAGTAGGAACCATGGTCGTACTCCCTTTTCAAAGTTACTTATAAATTATATAAGAGACAGTCATAAGGATACAAACTATTTAAGTAAACAATAACAATATTAGCAGATAATATTTTAAATATTTATTTAACAAACAATGTTCTTAATAGATTTAACCCAAAGATTTCTTAAAACAATCTGACATATACTACATAAAAAATCTCAGCAAGTATTTTTTAGCAACATTTTTTAATAGATAGATACACAGCTAGTTTATATAACTTTTATAGCATATTTTAAAGAGTTCAAAACAATTACAAATTAAAACAGTATGATGTCTCAAAACTTTGATGAAATAAGAGGGGGTTTTTTGTCATATTCTAATATAATATACAGCCTATAAAATAAATGGCAAATAATTAAGACCCACCTATCTTTATATAATCAATACACTTTGTTATTAAAACGTAGCAATGTAATTTTTATTTATATGCATGCAGTTATTACAACTTTTTTCTCTAAATTTTGAAGAAAAAAAATTGTTTTTACTTTTTTGAAATATTTAATTCTGCAATATAATGAAGAATACACTAAACTATCTCATATTAACAAAATTTTTTAAAAAAAAATATTCAAGAGTTTTGCAGATTTAAAAGTACTTATTTTCCCTTTCTTCAATCAGAAAAAATAAAAACCAATGTAGAAAAAATCTTTATAACTTAGCTTTAAATTTGATCTATTTTAAAAACTTCACACATAAATTAAAAATACTGATCCCTATCAGTTAACATATATAAAATTATTATCATTATTTCAAATGAATCATAGCAGCATATGAATAGCATATAAGTCTTCAAAATTTGCTTAGAGAATTATTAATGTTATTGTGTTAGTTGTAACTTGATACTGTTTTCTCAGGAAAATGCGGATAAGTCTGGTCAACAAATATCTTTATCAAATAAATGAATTAAGAACAAGTACATGTAAAAATTCCCTGTAAAAATATGACCAGAAAACGCTTTGCTGATAATCTTCTGTAACAGTCGCGTGATCTTTTTATAGATGTATTCCGCATACAAACATTTAGCGGAAGGCTATGTTACGATACCAAATTAGAAAAAGAGGGCATTTACAAATATAGCTAGCTCATGAACTGAATAACCATTTAGGAAAATATTATCAGAATATATAGAGCTATGTTTAAGAAGCATTTTAAAAGTATCAAAACAAATATACTAAGTGAATTTAATGTTTACAATTGTTAAAAGGTCAAAAATAAAAGAAACCTGTAGCAGTCGAGATTTGAACCATATCCTTGAAATTCACGTCATAAATTTTCAAATTTTTATCAGCATCGCTTAATGAAACTTCATCCAGATCCTTTTTATAACTTTGTTCTAAAAATTGAGATACGTCAGCTGAATATGGACACCATTTCCCAGTTTTATTCAAACGTTCCCAAACAACAAATTTCCACGTGGTATTATCTGCCATTTTTTAAAGAAAATCAAAACAAAATTCACAGTTCAAGAACTGATGGGCAAATACTTTTGGATAATATTCAACGATGACTCGAATAATTGTGAAAGTTTTGTCATAAAGATGACGTCACTTAGACGAGGGAACATATTTCAAGGAAAACTTGTTTTGATTTCGTGAAGTAGGTGCACGTGATTGCGTCACTTTGGTCTACTTGTTCATGGCCGCAAAAACAAGGAAGGCAAATGGCGCGTAAAGTTTATCTCAGCTACACGTGGGTTTACAAACTGAAAACAATTGTATCATAATGGTTCGAATCTGTTAAAAAGTTTACATAATACTGGCGTATTATCACAAACGTAATTTAATGTTTTTATTATCAGAAACTACCATTAACAAAAATTTATAAGCCATCAAGAACACCCCATGTCAATCGTGATTTTCTACAGATCTAAACAATAAATTTTGCTCTACGATCTTGATTTCCTTTGGTTTCATAAGTGAAAAAAATTTCTAAAAGGGTGAAAGAAAATTAAAAATTCAACTCTTGAACCACTTTCTGAATAAAATTTAGGAAATACAACACGCACATATGTAGTAGATGAAAATTTTCAACAAAATCATTCTATATCATTAACCCTTTGCACTCGGAAAAGTAATTCGATACATAATTATTTAATATCCATGGACTGGTTTATTGCTCCAAGTTTGTATGTGTGTGTTTAAAATTGAATTTCTCCTACCTTTTTACCATTTTGTAGGTATTTTCAATAATCCAATTTGATAAATAAATGAATAACACGTCAATATGGTGCCCGAAAGGCACCATCGAGTGCAAAGAATTAGTATTCGAAATAATTATATAAACAAGATAAGCAGCAACTTTCAAATGAAATTTCCAAACATTAATGCTATCTTTTTAAACAGTAATTTTAATTTCAATTCTCTTTTGAATTAAAATAAATGCTTCAAGAATCTTCAAAAGTCATAAAACTATCAATTTTTTTAACAAAGAAAATATTTATCACCAACAATTTGTCAATCATTTTTTGTATACTATTTGGGTCATTAACTTGATGGAAATTTTGATTCAATGTTTAATAATGTATTTTTAATGAAACTGTAGTGATTTATTGTTATAACCTAAATATCATTTTTTTATTTATAATTATGAGTAAAAAAACTATTGATCTTTTTAAAGTTTAACAACAAATCATTTTATCTATTTAATCAATTTTCTTTCTAAATTTCATTTTTAATCATGTATTAAACAAATTGACATTTCACACATCAATTATTAAAACAGAAATTTTTCTAAGTTCCTTTAACTTTGGTAAATAGTTTATTCAAGCAATTTCTTAAATTTAACTTTTCTACAATTTAATAATATTGCTGTGATTTTCAACTCTGTTTATAATTACTATTCACAATGTTATTATAATACTTTTACAGCTGCAATATTAACCTTACAATTCATGATACAAAATTAATAGAAGTATAATATAATATTGAATTTTATATACATATATATTAATCTGCTTATGTGTAATAGCTCCAATCTTTCTCATCATTAAGAGACCTATAAGTAGAAATAAATATAATCAATAAGAACACAAAATCTTGAATTTTAAAACTAATGAATATTTCAAAAATGGGAGAAAGATCCCTAAAAAAAGTTTGTTTAGATGTAAGCATAAAGAGAGTAAGATCTCCTTCTTAACAATAAAGCAATATTTTCCTAGGGTTATTAGACTGAGAAGTCATAACAAGCATTGATTGAAACGAATGTTGTCCTAATTTAATTAAATGAATTCATATAATATATAAATTTTATTAATGATATGTTATTAGGATATTATTTGCATTTTATTAAGTATAGCTGGCCTATTTCCTATATATTGACTGTTATAAGAACATTTACATTACTTAATACAAACTTTAATATTGTATGAAAACACAGATACTGAGCAGTCTATAGTCATAATGGATGAATAAAAACATATATTCACGAAGTCAATAAAATGAATAATATACAAAGCCTTCATAAATTAAAAGTGTGCCAAAATTTGTAACTAAATTGAGCATTTGATACATGAACAGCCTGAAAATGTGCATTACCTAGGATTGCAAAATATTTATTTCTGTCTAAGTAAATTCTAACAATATGTCTATAATGGATCAATAATACAAAAACATAAAGTGTGTAGCATGATACACTTTTAACCATCAGAAAGAAAACTCCTGAGATAAATCATAATTGAAGTAAATCATTTTTAACTTATTGGATCCTAAATTCATAATAATGCACTGAAACATAGTGATGAGATGATTTGGCATTATTTATTCATTTTTTCAACATTTTTCTTTTTTTCCATTAATATTTTATTTCTAAGCACTAAAATAATTTATATCACTACCCTTACCTCCCAATCATTATATTAGTATTATTGGACTTTTATTGAACTGTAATCTAACAATTATAATTCTTTGTCTCAAAATAGTAATAAAATTTAAAAAGAAATTGGTGTATTTTGTATTGAAATGACAGGATTTTTTAAGTGCTTATCAGTATTAAGGTCATTTTTCAGAAGTAATTAATAATAATTTCTATCAATGAAACATTGTTAGTATTTGACAATTTCTAAAATATGATTTCTTTTAACAACAACAGGAAAAGGATTTCAAAATTATAAGAATAAGAGATAAAGAAAAAAAAAGGATTGGGTAAGGGATAATTTAATTGAAATATTCCTTTAACCATATCATCTTCCTCAAATACCATAAAATTTATTCAAATATAATAGTTCAAAATATAGTTTTAAACAAGATAGTTCTATACATAATGGATATGCACAAAATAAAAAAATTGGTTTCAGTCATGAAATCTAATAATCTTTAATCAAATTATTATCTTAATTTAATGATACATTTTTCCTACCATTATAAAATAAAATAGTTAAAAGAGATCTTCACAAAAAATTATATTTATCTACCAATTTATTTATTATCACATTTTATTGTTTATGATGCCATGTAATTCTAAGTGAATCTTTTACTAAATTAATAAAATTAAAGTTAATTTATGAAATCTAACTTGATTTTATGTCTACCTCATTCTTCTAATCCAATTGTGATAAAAATTTATAAGGCATATGTACAAAAAGCACCTAAATAGTTTATTAATTTTTCTGCTTCAAACAAAACTGTGAAATAATTTATGAACTTGTTTAATTTGATGTTTTATACAATGTAAGAGTTCAATTTTTTCCTCTAATTTATTCTGTATTGAATTCATACCAACTAATTTCCTAATTATCACAATCTTCTGCTATTTTTTTTCTAAATTTTATTATTTTTATTATCTTTTTAAATTCCTAGCATCAAACATTTTTGTTAATACTGTAATTTCTTTTTAAACACACTTTAAGACAAAAATTCTATATATTATCAATTTAAAAGTAATTATTAATTATCTTTTTACAACTATCAGCTTAAAAATTCAGAACTCATTCCCTGAATCAACTCAACATTTTAAAAGCTCAAATGCATTTTCTATTACAAATTATATATATATATATTTTCTATT
>JAOUZG010004552.1:5523087-5537144 GCA_026289955.1 Argiope argentata | reverse complement strand
GAGAAAAATGACATTAAAATAATTGTATTTAATCTTTAAAAAATATTCATCTAAAATTTATTTACTTTCACATACAATATGTACAGGAGAAATAGTAATCAATGAAATTAACTTAATATGCTTTATTAGAAAAGGTTTCATATAATGATATATTTTACTCTCATAATCTGTTGTAACTAGCTTTAATTAGGATACAAGTTCATGTTCAACAAGAATATTGGTGAAGAATTCAAAACATAAATATAGAAATAAAATGTAAATTTTAAAAAAAATGGGATGTTTTACAAATTTTCATAAATAAAAAGGTTGGTATCTATCTATAAATTTACCATAAGAACAAAAATTTCAGTTGGGTTTTAAAAAATTCAAAAAATACTTGAGTTAAGACTCTACAAATCAGGAAATATATTAAGAAACATATATGAAATTATTGCAATTCTAAAAGAGCATATATAAAGATTTAAAAGCAACATATTACATATACCATACAAATTTATAAAATCTTCCTTCTATATTACATTTTCAAAAAATATTTGTGGATATTTATTTTTGAAATATAATATAAAATATTTGCAAGATATTAAATATTGAAGACATTTTCACAAAAACATATAAACATATTTGTGAAAAAATTAATCTACTTTTTCACCACGAGAAATACTGACTTGTTGGAAATTGAAAATATTTTGAAGTCAAAAAGAATGAAGGCAAAACCATTTCAACCATTGCAAAGTACTGTAGATTATATACAATAGAAATTTATAGGCTATTATTATAAAAAAACATAATTTTTATGGTGGAATGCTTAGTATTGCTATCCTAATGGGCATATTGTTTCAGTAAATAACCCTAAGGATGCATATTAAATAAACTACTTATTTCATTCAATTCAGACTGCAATGAATCAATTGCATCTTCAATTTTTGATTCCAATTTAGCTTGCGTCATTTCACTATTGTTGACTCTCGAACGAAGTTGACATAATTCCTTCATTTCTTCTTGCAGGATTATTTCATTTGCTATGTGACTAGCTTCAGCTGCTATACCTTTGCTTTGCTTTTGATCTCTACCCCAAGTATCATATATTCCATAAGCAGCTTTTCCAGCTGATTTGCAAGCATCTAAAACTGCAGGATTGCTATCAATATATCCTTCAAAAGAATCATAAATTTTATTAACAGTGGCAGAATTAGCATTTTTTGAAATAAATCGATCTAAACAGTTTAGAGTTGCTGAAACCGGATTCTCCTCGTTGCCATTTTTTAAGTCAAGCCAAAGATCATCAATTTTTAAAGTTTTAGATACAGTATCCAGAGTATCATTAAAAGATACAGAGTGGAAACATCGTACCATTTCTTCAATATCCCTATACTGTTCTAAGCATTGAGATCTGATTCTGTAAAACGATTTTGTAATTTCAGCATCCTCTTCCATAATTTTTTTAAATTCTGCATTATATGCATCAACATTAAACGCTTGAGCCACTGATGTAATACCACTGGCAGCATCAGTTAGAAATGTGCCCAGAGAAGCAAAAAAATCAATTGTGGAATTATTTGATTTTTTTAACATTCTAGAATTAACATTTAATTCTTTAAACATAATATTGGTTTTATTGAAACTTAATTGGTCATCGTGAACTTTTTTTAGGAGCTCTTGCAATTTGGAAATTGTATTTATTCTATTGTTTCTCCAAGAAAGATACTTCTTATAAAAGCAATCCAATTTTTCTTGTTTCTCAGTCTGTAAATTCTGTTTTGGTTTAGTGCTTGCTTTAACTGTTTTGGGAAAGAATAAATCTTCATCCTTCCAACATTTACTGCTACTACTACAGGATGCATATTTTTCATGAACAATGTAGCTATCAGTGTCAGAAATTACAGAACTCATTTCTGGATCACGAGACCTACAAAAATTTAAAAAAGAAAATCAGCAAATGTTTCAGCAATTATAAATACTATTAAAGTGACCATATTTTCAAAAGAGGTATCATAATAGTAAGATCAGTTACACAGTAAGTACTAACAAATAATTACTACTTTTTCATCAGCTAATAGGTATTTTAAAATATTTTAAACGTTAAAATTTCATGCAAAAAAGCAATTACTAAGAAAAAAAAATTACTAAGAAAAAAGAGAGAGAGAGAGAGAAATAACTGAAAATAAAACATTTAAACATTATGTAGAAATTAAATTATAATGAAAATTATATTTTCTAATCATAAAATTTACAATTTTTTAGCTTATATATAATTAATTGCTCTTTTACTATGAATATCTATGTTACTACCCATAGATGAAATTATCATTATATTGTAGTCCTACTTCAAAAATATGAGAATAGTTAGAAAAATTATAAATTCAAGAAACAAAAAAATTCAGTACATAAAAAAATTCACCTTTTAACTGAAAAAATTCGAAAAAATAAAAAAATTTATTTCAAAATACAACTTTTTATTGAAGCTACAAAATATCATTTTAAAAAAAATCTTAATCTATAATTATGACAAAAATTCAAATTATTAAAAAATGTTTCATCTATAATTAATAAAATTTGATACTCAGTAAAACTGATAAATATAATATAAGGCCCTAAACTTTTTAATGACAACAATGTATAACAACAGATGACAAAATATTTTAAGATCTGAATCATCAATGCTCAGAATTGATTCAGGCTGATAATTTAAAGTATACTGGTATCAAAAAATTATACCAAAAGTTAAAATCTTGGTATAATTATTTGAATACAGACATTAGTAAAATAAGAAATCTTTAAAAAATATATAAGAAAGAGAATTCAAAAAGAGATTATTTTTTAAAAAAATACTCAAATAACCAAAGCAATATGCAAGAACTGGAAGAGAATAGCCAAACAAAGATACAATTGACAATCTCAAATTAAAAGGAGTTGATAAAACTAATAATTCCTTTTTAGAATATATATTTGTTGTTTATCCTTTTTTCATAACTAGTTATTTTTAAATCAAATGAAACGCTTCAAAAATTTATAAAATCATAAATATAATACATACAAACCAAGTCAATCATAAAAGTTTGCCTCAATGTTTAAATTATTAAGAGATTGGGTGGAAAAAAGAGTAAAGTTAAATTTTTAATCTTAATTTATTTCTGATCTCATTTGAGCCAATTAAAATGAAATGTACATTTTAAAGCGATAGATCAAATAAACTTTAAATGCTAGTAAAATTGGCATTTGATTTAAATTTATGTTAAAATACAATTTAAATAAAACTTAAAATTTTAAAAAACTATCAAGTCTTTTCAATAAATAATTTGCAAAAATTTAAAATTATGTGTATTTAGAAAAAACAGAAAACAGATTTTTGATGGGGGGGGGGGTTCTTAATATACACTTACCTTTTCATTCAATTTAAATTATTAACAGACAATCTGAAATTTTAGGAATTTGATTTACTTAAATACTACAGAAAAATGTCAAAAGAATTTTTGGAGTCAGTCAAGTTTAGATGTTATTGGAATTAAACAAGCAACATAATTGAACATAAAAGTATAAGGACTGATAATTTAATTTTAAGTAATCCAACTATATCATTAATTTCATAGACAAAATTTAAGTTCTTTTTAAAAAAGAATTCAGTTTTCAGAGTTTAGAACAAACTCATTAAAATCTCACAGTAACAAGATGTTTTATTTTTAGGGAAAAGAAAGGAACAGGGGATACTAATGGTCAATAACATTCAATAGTAAAATGTATAGAAGATTAGAAATAATTTTCTAAATGACATGATAAATATTTCTACATATTAAAATATAGAAACAATTTGTTAGTATTGAATAATTTCCATTAAAAAATTTTTTATAATAGAATTTCATTACTATTTAAAATCAATTCTGCTAAAAAAGATATGTGTAATTTTTAAACATATCTGGAAAAAAATCAAAGCTATATAATTAAAAATAATGATAATTATAAAATTATCATAAGAATAATATAAAAATTCCATCTTTATTAATAATGAGTATATATATTCCTCATCTGGCACTCTATGGGCCAAACAATTTAATCTAGAATTATTACATTTTATAGATACATATGCAGAAAAATAAAAATATGCATCTAGAAATGATTTTTTTTTTCCAAAACTGAAGATAAAAAGCAAGCAAAAATTTAAACTTTTACCATTATAATTTAAAAATTATTGCAGCAAAAAAAAATTTATGTCATCTTAAAATTGAAAAAAAAAAAAAAACAATTTTAACTATATTAATATTACTGCATTTTGGAAATTTTTTGCTTCACATCCAACAGCAGGTTACACTGTTGCCCTGAAATAGAAATTACTTTCACAGTTTCATCAATCAATCACACAATTTTCTTTCATTGTTGAAAGTTAAAGAAATCTGTTTAAAATTCCTGTAGTTTATATTATATATATATATAAAGTGGTTTTAATATTGTCATATTTAATAGATAAATGAAATGTACATTTAAGTTCAAAATAGAGCTATACCGTAACTTATACTATTTAAACAATATGACTGAAATAAAATATAACCAATATTTCTAGCAGTAAGCCAGCTAATGAATAAAGGCTACAAGTACATAATAAAATAGCATTTTAAAAGATGAAATTTTATATAATTTACATTTACATTTTTTATATAACTATCATACATGTTGCACAGGAATAAAATAATTATTTTTATTGTTTTAAAACCAAACCCCTTTTAATATGTGTGGGTACACCTTGAAAACTCTTCTTTTCAATACAAGAAAATTAAACACTTTTAAGACGTTTATAAATGACTACCAAATTTAAGCACTTCTTATAATGCTATGTTATCTATAAAATTACATGTAATTTTAGTCACATCAACAAATTTTTAAAAGGATCAATATTTAAAAAACTAGTTAAAATTTACAATTTTTAGCTATTTGTTTTTTTAGCATGTCAAAACATGATATTGTTTTAGGAATGAAGTTTTCTGGTGTCAACAGAAATCTGTAGGCAAAAAATAAACATTTTATTATCTTCATGGGCATCTAAAAAAAAATCAGCTTTTAATAACATGATGCCATCGCATTTACAAAAACACTGATTATCAAGAATAAGTTAATGACTAAAGCAAATAAAACCTAGAAAAATGTCATTTTGAGCATGTGATTATATGAAATGAAATAATTAGGAAATGTGATATTTTTTAAACAATAAATGTGAGGCTAAGTTTTTAGGATCATTTGCAATACTAAAGAGACTCATTCAATGAAACTATTAAAATGAATGAAAATATAAATTAATTTGCCCGAGCAGGTGGCACTTGGCCGTTCAAGATATTATGTTCTAACATGATACATTGAAATATGCATAACAGATTTTATTTTAATCTGGTGCCAAAGGGATTTTGTGTTGGTAACCCAACATTAAAGTCAATGAAAACAAAGCACTATGATAACAAGTCAATAAAAACAAAACAGTAGATTTTCAGCACTGAAATTTGTCGAAAGGTGCACTTAAATCTTCATTAGAACCAAAACATCTTCCTAATTATTCAACTTCACATTTTTTTAAATCAAAACTTTTAAAACATTTTAGCTTTTTTTTTGTATATTTTAGACTCACAAATAAATATCTTCCTCATCTGAGCAATATTTTTCCTGGTTTTGCCTTTTCTTGCGATTTTTCTTCATATCCATTTTCTTTCAAATTTGAATTAATCTATAAATAATAAAAAAGTGAATTGATTATAAACATAAATGTAACTAAAAAATACTGTACATTCAATCATTTTATACTTTTAGCCTAGAAGGCAATTGATATTTGTAGTATGTTTAAAATGAAAGCATTCATTTTTCAATGTCTTTATACAGATTTGGCATTTACTAAATTCAAAGTTTTAAAAATAATCAGTTATTTTTCCCTTTTTTTAAAGAATTCTAGAATAGAAATGAGTTCATTTTAAAACTACTAATATAAAAAAATGAAACTTAAAATGTAAATTTTTCTTTTATTAAAATATACAAGATTCTTAAATAAATTTTTTTTAAAAGGTTATTTTAAAAAGCTAAAAGTAGATCAATACATCATTTTTCAATACATGTTTTCTGGTAATTTTCTGTAAATTCCAAATACAAAATATACATCTAAATGCAATCTTATGCAATTCAAAAATTTTATTTAAAACTAAGAAATTCAGTATAAAGCAATACAGATAATTTATTAAATAATTCAAAAGAAGAAACTTGATGCATTAAAATAAAACGATTTCATTAAGGGGACGAAAATTTATTTACAATATCCTATCAGCAAAACACAGATTGAGGTGTATTAACTTAAAAAGTGAACAATGTATTGTTTTCAAATAGATTTTTTATTTGAAAACAATACAAAATGATAACAAGTTTTCCAAAAGAAAAACAATGTTAAACTCTTAAGGAAAATATGCGTAACTATAAATATGCATGCTTTTTTACTATACATAATCTCGAAATTTTCGAGAAAGGTTTATAATTCTGAACGATTATAAACTACAATTCATATTAAATAATTAATATGAATACAAACAATAACACGAGTTATTATTTGTAATAATAATAAAATCATTCTCAGTTCCCTCGTATCTACTTTCTCAATAATTAATATGAGAACTTTAACATTATAAAGAGATAAAAATTTCATACCTTGAAGCATGCATATAACTTTTCAAGTCTTGTCTATAAAAAGGTGAGCCTTTGTTTTTATCATATGCCAATTTAGGATGGGATTTTTCCCTGTTTTTGATACTATCGCAACACATGACAGCATTTCCACAGATTTTCCTTATCTCTAGTATTCAAATGTGTTGCTTGTGACGTCAGCCCATAAAATTATATCAAAAATGGAATGACTCAACTGTACGGTATATAATCATTTTTAACCGAAAGTTTTATCGTTTTCACCTATTCCTAAACCTTTCACATCGGATGAAAAATTAATTATTTACGTTTTTGTATCGAATTTATTTATTTTACATTAAATTTATTAATTTATGTTCTCATATTAAATTTATTAAAATATGATCTTATTTAAATTATCATTTTTTTATTAATCATTTAAACATATTGATAAAAAATAATTTATGTTGAATTTGAAGAAATAGTTTTCTTAAAACTTTCCCCCGTACTTTTTAATAATGGTTCTACTATAGAGAACGACTTAAATGGTATTGATGTACAATGCAATAGTTGCAAAATATTAACCTTTAGTTTGAATTTGATATTTTCGTTCGATCTATTGTGTGATGATTGGCAAAATTTGTGACGATTAATCCTTGACATGATATTAATAGTCTCTGAAAATCGAATTTGTGTTTTAGTCAAATTTTTCCAACTAGTTGGAACAAAAAATTGATACGAAACTACACTTATGATCACAAAATCTATTAAGAAATTATATATTTTTAAATCTTTGCTTTTTTTTTTTTTTTTAGTTATTGGAAAATACAGATAGACAGATGGAGAAGCCCTTGTAGGATCGGGTACAAACTTTGATTAATGTTTACTCTGTCGATGGTCGATGTTAAGTTTTTGCACCAAATTTCATTCATCTTGTCTTTATTTGTTTGTAGTTTTGGTGTTAACTTGCACTCCAATAAACAAACTGACAGAATTCACTGAGATTTTGATAGGAAATTCTTTATTGTCGATTTTGATAAGGGAGTTATAAGGATCTTTTAAAAGCGTGTCTTAGTTCGACAATTTTTTATCCCTTCCCTTCACTCTGAGAGTGGGAATTGTTGATGTCAGCAATTTTACGGAGCTTTCGTTGCATTTAAAAAATAGAATTGTGTCAGGAAAGAAGAGAACATTTTAGAATGAAGTTAATATAGGCTAAATTAAGCTAAAAAATTAAAATTAAATTTAAATTACATTTAATTAAAAATTAAATTTAAATTTGATTTTAAAATATCATTGTATACACTCACATATATATACAATTGCCTAAATTTTCATATCTATTAAATATTCTAACAAAAAGATTAATAATCTTTACACCGTTTTAAAGAAAGTTGAAAAAATAAATTTTTGTCCTCTAGAAGCGTTATTATAACCTCAATAATTTTAATAATTGATTGTTTTATTAAATAATTTGCCATAATTTATCAAACTAGTTATAATATATATTAAGTTTTTTTAAATTAATGTTGCTCAAAAAATGCTTCAAATAGATAAAATCTACTTTCTAAATTAACTAATTGAAGCATTACGACTATTGTATAAAAAAAGAATCATTAAAAATAGCAAATATGTGAAAAAGCAACAAACTAAGGATTTTGTGGTTTTACATGAGCTAGAAATACAAGAAGAAAGAGATAAGACCAAAATTGTTTTCCAACCGGATAATAATCCTAATTGTATAATTCACAAAATTCTCCAGGTACTAAATAATTTCAAACTCAATAAAGCATGTAATTCTCGTGTTCCATTTTTTTTACAATGGAAGAAAGACGCAATAGCTTAGCGTATGGACCCCTGAACACCCGAGGAAAGAACACGGGTTAGAACACCCTAGCTCATAAACGTCACAAACCCTTTTTACGGGGTGAGCTTCATTCATTCTTCCATAGAGCGTAATTTAGATATAGACCAGAGAACGATCATCTCTGACCCAGTACTCCCACTGATATTACTCTCGACATGGAGGAATTTGTCAACACGACAGATTTTACGAACACCAACCACCACCACACGCAGAGAGTCTTCGGTTGGCGAGTTCAAACCCGCAGTCAGACAAGTGTAAATCCAAAGCCCTATCAACACGGCTATCCGGCCCTTACTTATTGGAACATATCTGGAGACAACTAGAAATTAGAGTAAAAACATATAACATTGAGAGGAAAATCGAATTAAAAATGTTGTTGAAGAAAGAAAAAGAAAAGAATAATAACAACAACAAATTGTAACTCTATGCTTAGAAATTTTAAAATAACTGTGGATGCTACAGGATATTTTACTATTTACTAAATGGTCAACACATCACAATATTTATTAAATAAAGATTTCCTTTAAGTACTCAAGAAAATTTGGTAGTTATCTTTTTTGTTACTTTACCAACATAGATTTAAAAAAAAAGATGCCTTTGTAATATTTAAGAAAGTTTTTTTCATCTAAGAAACATCTATAGATATTAAACGTTTCGCATTTTGAAATACTGTGGAAGTTGTTTCTAATGCACTTACCATGGACAAGCTCGCTGCCACTATCAGCGAATTTAAGTCGAGGATGCGCCTATTGTTTTAAGCAGAGTCAACTAGGGTCAAGAGTACATCTTAGCTACTCATGCACCACACTCGCTTGTACAGCCCCTTTTTACAGGCTGGCACATTCACACATCTTACTGTTAGAACAGAAGAAGAACAACCATGCACGAACCGGGACTCGAACCCAGAACGCCCAGATCAGGGGGAAGATTCTCTACCCCTATGCCAGAATGTCTTCTTTGAAATGTAAATTTTTAGTAATGTATAGAATAGTATTTCATTAAAATTCGTCCGAATATTTTTGGAAGCCGCTGTTTTAAAACTTATACATTGTGAATGTGAGAAAAAAAAATTGTTAGGGGTTTAATTATTCATATGGAAAATGATGGCATGATTTAGAAAATCGAGTTTCTTTAATGGAATAATGACACGTTTATTATGCTTTATTTTCGCACTTCAAGGCTTATTTTCTATAAAAAGCTAATTGCATTGTTTGAAGACAAATAAACTACCATGTGATTATTACTTTTTTCAATGACCACTTCTATATTAGTACATTAGACAAAAAAAGATTAAAATAAAATCTGCTATGCCCATTTCAATGTCTCACGTCAGAACACAATTTCGTGAATAGCCAAGCATCACTTGCACGTGCAATTTAAATTATATTTTTATTCATTTCAATTGTTTCATTGAATGAGTCACTTTAGTATTGCAAACGATCCAAAAAACTTTGTCTCGCATTCATTGTTTTAAAAAAATATCGCATTTCCTATTTACTTCATTTCATATAATCACGTGCTCAAAATGACAATTTTCTAGATTTATTTGATGTAGTTGTTAATTTATTTGTTTTAATCAGAGCTGTTGTAAATGCAATAGCAACGTGTTATTAAAAGTTTTTTTTTTTTTTTT
Organism: Argiope argentata; assembly: GCA_026289955.1. Lineage (NCBI taxonomy): Eukaryota > Metazoa > Arthropoda > Arachnida > Araneae > Araneidae > Argiope > Argiope argentata. Next base: position 5,527,008 of record JAOUZG010004552.1, on the reverse strand, counting down.
TTTTTTTTTTTTTTTTTTTGAGATTCTCGCGCAGATAATAAAATTTCAATTTTTCGCCTGCGGATAGTTTTATTTTTCGTCTACGGATTTTTGTTGACGCCGGAAAACATCATTCCCAAAACAATATCATGTTCTGACCTTTTAAAAATGTACAAATGGTCACAATTCAGCAATAGTTTAAATTGCACATCTTATAACTCAATTCTAAATTTAAAAAATATTATCAAAATAAAGTACAAAAAGAGAAAATGTGTTTTGGAAACTTCCTAACACTGCGAAAAGCGCAGAGCATTAACCTTTCCGCTAACTATGCAGATATACGAAAGAGAATTTAGAAATAGGAAATAGAATAATGCACTTCCACTCACGGCTAGCAGGGATTGATTTACGACTCTGAACTTTAAAAAAGTGGAAATATATGTAACTTCCTCCCAGTGGCAAATTTTAATGCCTTACTTAGAGAAATTTATTTACGTTGTATTTTCGAATTATTGGTGAACTAACTGAAACTGTTAATGGCGGGAAAACTAACCGGCGTTTTGTTTCTTCTTCTCCAAATTATTTTCTCAGATGAGAAATCATATTTCCATGTTTGTGATGGTTTGTATTTGAATTAATTTTTCTTAAATTCTATATAAAAAGTGAATTGATATCATTTTTTTAAATATGTAATTATATGTTTTTTTCTTTTATATGTGATAATTTTCACTTTGTAGAACTTTGTAGAATCATAATTCGGACGATATTTTAAAAAGAACTTCATTAAAAAAAAGAATATAGAATAAGCATTCTGACGATACTTAACAAAAAAAAGTGAACTAATTAATTATATAATAATTTTTAATATAAATACAAATATCTTCATTATTCAGAATATTTTTCTGTAATTAAAAGATTTTGTTCAAGAATCAAATACTGCAAAATTCGGAATTTTTGATAGCCTGTTTTATGATTTCTAAGAAAATTATTCTTATTGCATTAAATTTATTTTGATAATAAATAATCAACATATATTTTCATCTTATAGTCTTTTATTCTTTATTTTCTGAATAATTTAACTATTTACACATTTTTTTAGCGTTTATCTAACATTTATTTACGTTTTGCGAACAAAAAGTAATTTTATTTTCAAAATTCTAATTACTAAAGAGAAAATGCTATTAATTCAATCTAACAATCTAAGTTCTTTTTAAAATATAAGAGAAATTAACCCATTTAAACCTCACAACGATGCGATGAAAAAAATAATGATCTTAATTATGTCAATAGCTAACATTTTTTAAAAAGTGGAAATGTCAACATTATTAACTAAGAAGTTATTTAAAACAGAATATCAAATTTCGAAATAAAATTAAACCCAATTTAAATTTATTTAATCAGAAAACTTTAATTGTATAAAAAATATAAGTAAGCTAAAGATAAACGTATAGAAGTGTGTTCGTTTCTATGTAAAAGAAATGTAACGATATTTTGTAATGCTTTTTAAAAAAGGACTTATGTTAACAGAAAATAAATAACCGTTATTGCTGAAACCGTTATAACCGTTATTGCTCAAATGATTGCAATTTTTTGTTACTATAATGAATAATTTTGGTGTAATCCCTCTGTGCATTAATATGGTATTTATACCCTATGCATGAATGCAGTATGCATTCTCTATGTATGAGCATTACTACGTATGAGTACGATATGCATTCCCTGTTTATGAATATTGCTATGTATGAGTACTTTATCTATTCCCTATGTAAAAGTATTTCTCTATATATGAGTATTTTAACGCTTGCTTTTTCTTTATTATATACAAAATATTTGCACAGAAAATATTTCAAACATTAAAAAAAATCGAACTGAAAAGTTTGATGATTCTTTACGTGTTGGATCTAATAAGTTTAGGAAACATTTTTTTGAACTTATGTCTTTCTATATATAAAAACTAAATATAAAAACTATAAAAACTTTAAAAAAAACACTTTGTATTAAACGCACGACACTGATTTTATCGACACATGTGGTCTTTATACTGGATTTATCGACTTCTATCCCACTTTGAGTGAAATCTATTAACAGAAAGTTTGTTGGTCTATTTGTTCGAATAAAAATGAACCCAAATCAATGACTACAAAATCTAAATTTTTAAATAGTTAATATTTGATTCATAGTTTTGGCATCTAATCTAGTGATCAGTAACAAAATTTGTGGAAAAGAAATGGATTTTACTCACTATTAAGAAGTAGACTGTCTATCGGTCAGTATTATTCCAATCAAATCCATCGAAATATTTTTCATATGTGAGTCTATGTATTTGAATGTATTTAAACAAAATCATTCAAAAAGAGCAATAACTTAAATAAAGGAAAATTTACATGTGATCTTGTTATTACAATTGCAGTTCTGTGTTAAATTTTATTTTTAACAGGTCTAACAAAATGTTTCTAAAGTGTATAATCACTATGCTACATAGCACAAAGCGTTTATGTTGTTAAAGCGTATTAAATCAACCACTGATTAATTTAGCCTTCTGATAATTTTTATATGGACGCCAGTAAATGAATCCTTACACTCCATGCTCTAATGAAGCAGTTTTAATTAAAACTCATTTAGAGTTCAGATATATACATTAAATTTCTGCTTCGACAGTGATTATTTACAAATATTTTTGAGGCTTAAATGCATTAAATCCAACATTCAGAGGAAAAGGAATTCTATAAGAATTTTACAATAAGCAATTCTTTTTCCTTGCCACGATTACAATTGAAAGTAAGCATAATGACGTCAAAAGAGAATAAACGCTATGGAAAATTTAAGCTGTTCGTTTTCTTACAGAATTAAAATTTGCCAGGAATTTCAGCAAAGTATTGTTCCATTACAAAAAAAAAAATTCTTGCTGCATTTGTCAGACACAATAAAAGGAATAAAATTTAAAAATAATTTCCTGAAAAGTAAATCTACAAACGTTGCCAAAAAAGAAATTTATAAAGATTAACTACTTTTTGAAAAATACAGTAATAAGGTAGCGAGATAACTTTGAATTATATAAATTATTTTAATTATATAAATTATTTTAGGCAGACTTAGCGATGTCTAAAACATATTGAAAACTAAACTGTGAGCACTTTTACTATCCACGGGCTTGCTCAGTATACACAGTTTTCATTCGGTGTCAGGCAATAATATCTTTATCTTTATTTATAATATTAATATATGACATATATTTTTGAGCTTGCAACTGTCTACATATTTCTGAATATGAGCTATAAAAAAATTTTGTATCTATTTTTCATAATTTCTAAATATATTCTTATTTTATTTTAATGTTACATAACAGGTCCATGTCATATCGGGCTAGATTGAAGTTTAAAGATAATTTTTCTTCTTGGAAGCTATGTCGCGGGCAACGCCGTGCGAGTACTGCTAGTGTAAAATAAATAGAACTTATACAAGATAATTAAAATAATGCCCTTATGCTGACAGTAAATTCGATGGAATTATAAAGATGAAATTATATCGAAATGACTTGAATGGTATCAAATATATTCGATGTCTTCAAAAAAAAATTAATTCGCCAAAGGCTACAGCTAATGGAATACACAAGAAAGTTTTAGAAAAGCCACTCCCTCTGTCTACTTTTCATTTGTCACACAGAACACAGTTTTTATACGAGTTGCCATTCTTTAAAGATAAAATTCTTAGAATTATAAACATCTAAGTAACAGTTTATGAAATATTTTTATAAGTCAATGATGAAAATATTAGTTTTGTCTAATTATTTTTCAAATTTAACAAGAAATGGTATCTGAAAGAGCAGTTAAAACAATGTTAATAGCACTAAAGATTCTATTAGCAGTGTTTTGACAAGCTATGTTAAAAATTTATGATTGCAAGTTTTTGAGTAAAAATCTATTTTTAGACACTGAGAATCGA
>JAOUZG010004552.1:5495705-5513087 GCA_026289955.1 Argiope argentata | reverse complement strand
TTTTTGCCAAATCTCAATAAGAATTAAGGTCCATTTATTTCTAATATATTTTATTTAATAAGATTAAAATTTTCTAGATTTTCGGATGTATTTGTAATTTTTATTAGTTTTGTTCTCGTGTTCTTTTTTTTTATTTCTCTGTGTTCTTTAATTATCATTTAAATGTATGATATTGTGTCTGGCAACCAATTTAATGTTAAATGTATATATATATATATATATATATCTATATATATATATTTGGCAACGGCTGTTATGCTGTCAGTCATTTGAGCCAAACTCTGCTGCAGGCGTCTTTTGTAAAGCTTTTTCTGAAATGGAAATGAAACGTGTTTACACTTTTAGAAGCTTATTAATTTGATCTGAAACGAACAAGAGGCTTCATTAAAATAGTAGAGTTTCACTTTAAAAACATTGCTTAATATGTCAATTAAAAGCTACTGAATGATTTTAACTTTTATAAGCGATGGTGGACTAGTATAATTTACAATGGATAAGATAGTGGACATTTTCTTGAATACGTAAAGAGTATTATAGAATCAAGAAAATATTTGTACGAATTTTGTCATTTTAAATTCTTTTCTTCGTTATTTCTAGGTCGGATTCCTGACCAGAAACAGAGAAACTGATTCCACCTTTGAAGCTCTAGTGTTGCCATTTTCCAATAATAATAAATCAGCCCCTGAATCATAGCAATATTGAAACTGAGTTTCAAAAACTTCAAAAAGAAGAAATCAGTAACCATAACAAGAAATTATTTTTTGAAAGTTACAACAGAAAGAATTAACTAATATTATTGTCAAGATTTATATTAAGAACTATAATTATTATATACATATATATATAAGCAATTGTAATTCAAGATTTACATTACTGTCAAGTCCCCTTAAAAAACTATAATCTGGCGATATTTCTGAAATTGTTAAAGAATTAATTAATAGCCACTCTAAGTATATATATTCCAGTTTAAAGAATATATTACTTGGCTAATATCTATGGAGATATTTTCTAAGAGAGAGAATTAACAATCATAAGACGATGATTCAAAAAAACTAAAACGTAAGAAATTCATTACCTTATTGTAAATTATATTTTAGAATAGTTTTACAAAATTTTACGAAATTAAAGAACCTTTAAGAATCATATGAAATCTCTGGAAATATATATAAATTCTTTACTATCGTTTTCAGTCATGCTCACGTGACATGCGCCAAGTTTCTTTTCTAGAATATATAACGCATCTTCCAATATGAAAGAAGAAGCTTTCAAGGGAAAAGGTCACACACAACGTAAGATAACTGAGGAAACATTTAGCTTCTATACTAAACACGCAAGTATCGTAGTTATGTGATTGAGACGTTACGTTAATTAACACTTAAAGTCTAAATTATTTACGGAATGAGATCATTCTTAGAATGAATAGAAATAAAATTTTACGAAAAAATCCAATAAATCAGTATTTTTTTTATTATTCATTTTATATCTTTTCAAGATGGAGTTAAGGAAAATAAAAATTTCTTAACATTTTTTTCTCAGATATTTCGTGTTTGAATCAGAGTGATTTGACATCCAAATTGAAATTGTACATTAAAAATAATTGATAGAAGGTCGATTCATGATTATCTAATAACAAATGAACATCAGTTATTAAGTAGCTTTAAATATTGTAGAGATTTCCTTCAATTAAACTGAAAATAAAGAAGACTCTCTTTAATCCAATACATATAGGATCGGACATCTGTCAGACTATAGATTGTCTAGACTATAAAATATAATAAGACATCACTAATATATGCAATGATACATTTTTCTCGGTATTGGTAATAAAGTAACAATACGTTAAGGAGAAAATGGCTACGCATTATGCGTCTTCGGTATCCGTCTACGCATTATACTGTCTTTGCCAACGATCGCCAACGGTTTAGTAACAATTTGGCGATCAACGGATTACTCTATTGCCGGATTGCCATAATTGGCGACTTCAAATTTGGCGATAAAGTTGGACGGTATAATACCCAAGTACCATAAAAATTGCTAAATTACTGGATGGAAGCAAGTTAACAGTTAAATCATGTTCTAAAAGGTTTTGAAGTTTCAAGTTTTTAACAGGGTGGGATGATTTATCAACAAACAGCACGTTACAACATATTCCAGACTAGTGTGAATATCTGTTCAGATAATCTATAGTGGTCAATGTTAACTAGATATTGAATTTTTGATTATGGCTATTTCTTTTTAAACCAAAGCATCTAATATTTTGAAAATGTAACAATGATCAATTATTCAAAATCAATTTGAAAAGAAAAAATATCAAGTGATAAAAACATGCAGGATTGTATTAAATCTGAAGATAATAAACTTAGAGATCTCATCACCAACATTTTGCATCATTGCATTAATTAGGAGAAAATCTTGAATGTTAATGTTCTTGATAGCAAATATTCAAATAAACATTAAGTTACAAGATGAAATCTGATATATTTTGTTGTCACATCATTCATATCGTGAAATAGTAAAACTGATACAAGATGATATTAAGATAATATTTTAAGGAAGTATTTCAGTGAATGCATCATTTATAAAAATCTGCTGCAACATCAGAATTAATAGAATAAAGAAGACATGAATATGCCAGTTAATGTTGTTATTGTTTCTTATGGCACTTGCCATGGACAAGCTCGCTGAGGTAGTCAGTGATTTAAGCCTAACAGCGTCTCTTGTTTTGCAGTAGCGCCAGCTAGGGACAAGAGTACAACTTCTGCTACTCACTCATCACATTCTCTAGCACAGTCTCTTTTTACAAAAGGGCTCGTTCACACATCTTGATGATAGAACACAGAACAACCACGCCTGAGCCGGAATGGCCAGATCTCGGGAAAGACCCGTTATTCTTATACCACCCCCTGGGGTACCTCGTAATTGAGAATGAGATGCTTCCGGTATGGTGGTTGGATCTCGCCAACCCTGTGGGTACAATTATAGGTGGAGGTTATGCTTCTCCCATCGATGACGGGACGTACTTCCTTTGGGGAGGATTGTACCGTAGCCGGTGATGGCTATTAGGATTCGACCACAGTTCCCGCAAATTGCTGTTGCGACGGTCCGGTCATTCAGTGGTTATGGTTAATCAGTGTGCCTTCGTAGAGGGTCGGAGAGTCTGTTCTATGACTTACCCCAATGCCAGGACTATTAATATCCCTGTGCCATTTGAAGTTAAATGAATTTCAAAAATTCTTGATTGTAAAATATCTGTATAACTAATTCGTAATATAGATTAAAATTGCATATTAGATTTATGAACATGTGATATAAATACTAGAAAGAAAAAAACTGATTTGGATTATAAAAAGAAAAAAACTTTTGTAATGGTAATTAGAAGAATATTTAAGGAATGTTAAAAATCAGCCTAGCATATAAGTGGAAAATTTTTATGCATTCTGCTCAGATTAAAAATTTTAATTAATTTTTTAGAAGCCATTGAGAGGAGAGAGTGAATTGTGGAAGTTCGGAGACGGTGAACAGTTGTTCATATTTCGATGGCAGAAAATATGGATAGATTATTTCGAAGCTATGGGTTAATTAATTAATTTCGAAGTTAATTAATGTTTTTTCAAACCGAAGATTTGTACTGTAACGGATTTACAGAGCATTACATAGAATGTTCAAGTATTAAAGAAATCAAATGATAAGGAAACTTTCATGCAGTTGACTATATAAATGTATAAAAGAGAAAAAAATTATATTACCGAGATCATGATCTTTTATTACAATATGTAGCACTACACTAAGACATGACTACACAGCACTACATAAAGAAAAATGCATCGATATATGATATAAGAGAATGTGCATTTAGATTTTAAATGGGAAATAACGTTTATCATATGATTATGGTGTCATGCGAATTAGTTTCATTAATAATAATAATGAATATTATTCATTATTATTAATAATAATGAATAATATTCATTATTATTATTGAATATTATTCATTATTATTTTATTCATTAATAATAAAACTGGAATTTATCTAAAAACTCCAGTTTTGACTTCATTCATGCGTAAATGAAATATAACGCATTTACACTAAGTAAAAAATACTCCGCTTAAATTATCATTAGATATTTTCTGTCAAATGCATTTACACAGGCAGAACATAAAATTAGTCTTTGGAAAAAAAAATTTAAAAGCAAAACAGACTTGCTTTTGACTTATTTTGCAAACAAAATTTGTTGAAATTTTGTGCATTATTATCTTTCTAAATATAGAAGCAACAATTTAAAATAATTCATTTAAAATGATTTTAGAGTAAAATTTAGTTCACGAAGACTATTTATAAAACTAAAATAAGCGTGTTTCATACGTATATTTTCATAAAAACTATTTACAATTCTTTCTAAATGTTAATATGTTTTATTGCAAACAAAACAAAATTTGAATCTTTAAATGTCTTTTGCCATTTGATGTTAAGACTATTTTTTTAGCCGTCATCAGCAAACCCGTTGCCAGATCCAATGCCAGATCCATTTTCTAAATCCTGTAAAAAAAGAAAAGAAACATTATGTTCAATCGTAACCTTTAAACTTAATAATTCATTTCGAGTTTTATAAATTGTACTTTAATGATATAACGAAGAAAGAATAAAAAACATTTGCAATTCAAAAATAATTAATCTTATCTTCGATGTTATGCAATGGTGGGTCTAACTCGTGTTTATTACAGAATTTTCAGTATTTAATTAAGCCAGCAAATTAAATATAGCAAATATATAAATAACTGTAATTAAGTCAAGGTAGAAATGAATTTAAAACATTAATGATGACCTGAATTTAAAACAAATAGATGCCCTCTGAATTCTCATATGATTTTTGAATAACAAGTAGGACATCTGATTACAGTGATCTATTCTTCTAATCAGTATTTTGCCTGTAGACGTCTATACTATCATATAGAGCCTACACTCTTAACTAATATGAAACACTGATTTAATAAGGGAAGATGAACAGTACTTTTAAGTTGGAGACATTTTTCAAGAATCTACTCTTTACCTATTTGTTACATCATCGCATTTTCTTTCAATTCTTACAATTAATTCTTCATATATATATATATATATATATATATATAGTAAAATAGCAATGCCCCTCATGGACGAAAGTAATAGTGATGATGGAGGAAAACCAAAGCATAAGGAATTAAAATGAAAACGATCACAGTCGTAATTTTTTTTTTCTTTTAGTTTTCAGTACTAAAACAGCAATATGGAATATTTTTCACGAACACAGAACTTGTGAACAGAGAATTAGTATCTCCTACGAATAAAGTGAAACTTCAGTTTGATGTAATTTCTGACATGACTATATATTTGTCTTCATTTGAATTTAATTTTATAAAATTTGAGTCCATAACACACGCAAGAATTAGAGTGATTTTTTTTCTATTTCAGTAGCTAACTATCAGATAAATAATTGTTTCCTTTTACCATAAGTTAATGAGATATTATTTCAAAGTTGTTTTCATTTTTTTTGACATTGAAAAAAATGGTATCGTTAACAAAATTAAATAATATAGTGTTCTCATTTATGAAATTTCTGAACTATGTTTTGCAATTTTAATGAAAGATCTGCTCTAGGTGCCTACTCTAATTTTCTTTCACTCGCTAAAAAATTATCAAGAAAAGACAATGTCTAAAGAAAAATATAAAGATTAAAAGGAAATCTACCATGCATATATCAATGTATCATGTGAGAACATCATTTCTTGAACGGCCAAGCACCACGTGCTCGTGCAAGTTAAATTATATTTTTATTCATTTTAATTGTTTCATTGAATAAGTCCCTTTAACTTGCAAACGATCCAAAAAAAAAAAACTTTGTCTCCCATTTGTTGTTTAAAAAAATATCACCTTTCCTATTTATTTCCTTTCCTATAATCACTTGCTCAAAATGACCTTTTTCTAGGTTTTATTTGCTGTAGTCATTAACTTATTTTATTTTAATAAGAGCTTTTGTAAATGCAATGGCAACTCGTTATTAAAAGTTTATTTTTGGAGATGCTCGTTCAAATAATAAAATTTTTATTTTTTGCCTACGGATTTTTGTTGACGCCAAAAACCTAATCCCAAAAACAACATCATGTTCTGACTTTATAAAAAAATTATAAATTAAAATAAATTATAAATATTTATATTTATATATATATACTTACTTCATCGTCTGTTGGGAAGTTGCCACATGCTTCGCCTATAGAAAAGAAATTAAATTAAAAAATTCATAGAAATAAACTGAAAATGGAGTATTGAAATAAATGATCCAACTCCGTACCATCTATGGAAATGTAGATTTATTAATGGTAAATTTATAAAGAAACTCTCAGTCAACGAAGTTAATTCGTCATTGAAAGTTGTCTTTAAATCGATAAGTTCACAAAACAAAACTATGTGTTTTTTAGGAATTAAAAGTTTTGATTATCAATTCCAAATAGCCTTTAATTAAACTTTACTAGAAAGGTCCGATTTTTATGCAAATTTGAACACTCTGAAAGCCTTGAAATCTGCTACAAAAAACATGAAAATGTTATTTATTCTGTTCATCTAATGCATATGAAAAGGAATATTCCGCATATAAATGCTTCATTTCCCGGATGTTTAGAAGGCCAGAATCAATACATTTTTGTGGATGACTTACAAAATAAACTTAAAATACGAGCATCTATCCATGCTTATATGATTCTCATAAAGTCTAGCGTCAACAGTCGTATGTGAAAACTAAATATTAGTCTATGTTAATAATAAAAATGAATATATATGCGCGTTTGTGTGTGTTGGAGCTCTACAGGGCTGACTGTTTGACTTACAGTTAGCAAATTTGGAACATATACTTTGAAACGTGGGAAAATACAACTCTGATCAATTTTTGGAAATTTTAATTAATTAAAAAAATAAACTAAATTTCGCCATTACTTTGCAATTAGATAATTGCACAACAATGAAATTTTCAAAGTTTGAAATCATTAGAAGTTATTCTTTTAATGATATCGATTTAAATAAACGTAAATGCATCAACGTTTGGGCCTGGATGGCCTGGTTAGTAGAGCGTTGGACTCGTACTCCTTAGGCTACGAGTTCGAAACCCACTGTCCGAAAGATTCCCCGAGTGTGTGGCGGCTGGCGCTCGTGAATTCTGTCGTGGTCGCAAAGTCCTCCATGTCGAGAGTAATTCCACTGGGGGTACTGTGTCAGAAGTGATCGTTATCTTTTCCAAGTCTAAATTCCGATCTGAGATGAATGAATGAGTTTGCATGAATGCAGTCCGCCCCGTAAAAAGGGTTGTGACGCGTGTGTAGCTAAGTCGTACTCTTGGCGTTAGATGACGCTACTTGTAAAACAAAGAGGCGCATTTTTTAGGCTTAAAATCTGTTGATCGTATCAGTGGGGGCTTGTCCACGGCAAGCGCCATTAGTTACAACATAAACGTGAAAATTTTTGTTTTGTCAATTTTTTAAAAATAAATTTGTCTAATTACCAACAATAAATTACATTTTTCTTAGAAATTTAAAACATTTTCCTTTTTTTCAACAAATATTTAATTACTTATTTTCTTCCATTGTGGAAATCGTAAGAAAGATTTTGTTTAATACAGCGTAGTTTTAAAGACTTATAAAGGAAATAGGACTTATAAAGAAAACTAAATTTGGAAAATAAATGAATCGGACATTTACGTTTTTAAAAGCTCTATGATATAATAGATCTGTCCCCATTAGACAGGTTTATGTACACAACAAAAAAACTAAAATTAAGTCATTTAAAATAACGGGGTTCTAATGAGAATAAATTTGGCGGAATCATAAACATGAAATTATATCTAAATAGCATTTCTGGAAATAAATATAGCCAATATGCCCTAAGATCCAACTGATCGCCAGAGATTAATTTCAATAAAAAAGAACCCAACCTTATTTTAGCTCGAAAAAAATAATCACTTAATTTTAGATTTCATCTTATTCAAAGAGTGCACAACGTTTAATCATTAGGTAAATAATTTACTTAGATAAGAGCTTAATCTTCACCATGCCGTTAAATTAACGTGAAAACAGTGACTGCATATCTACCGAAGGCAGAAATTATCTTTTGTTTACTCATTAACGGGAAATAAAGAATGGAATCAGATTTAGAAAGGTTTGAAATTGGAGACTGGATAAAACCTTAACTTCGATTTTTTTGACGATTAAAATACTTTGTTTATTTCGTATATGAAAAAAAGGAAAATCTACGTCCGAAAAAAGTAGTCAATGAAGTTAAAAGGCATAAATATGGTAGTAACAACTGAGAAATGTGAACCGTTACAAAAAATTGTTCACTTTTCTATGCAGGTTCTCTAATAACTAATTAAAGCAAGTTCTCTTATAATTGATACCATATATTTAATTTTCATGGACCATCTATAATTTACAATTGTTTAAAAAGTTTCTAAAAACAAGAGACTTACGATACTCTTCATCTTCTTCTCCTCTGACGTGTATTTGCACGTTCTTCCCTGGGCATTTCTTCCCTCCTTGCGAAGGAGGTGGGGAATCACAAACACGTTTTCTTGAAGCTACTACCTTGCTGCAAGACCATGGTGACCATTCGCCCCAGTTGCCATCCACTGAAAAAGAAATCACATGATAATATCTTTTATAATATATATAGCCTAATTCCGATTCATGAGCTTACTTTGCTCCTCTGGTTGGTAGGGCGTTGGATTCACATCCCTTGTGCTGCGAGCTCGAACCCGTCAGCCGAATACTCTCTCTCTCTCTCTGTGGTAGACGTTAAATTTCTAGTGGTCCTCCATGTCGAGAGTAATACATCTGGGGTACTGGGTCAGAGGTAATCGTTCTCTGTTCTAGAACTAAATTACGATCTGTGATGAATGAATGAAATGCAGGGATGAAGCCAGCCCCATAATAAATGTTTGTGACGTGTGTGATCTAGAAGTCAGATTTCTACCCTCGGGTACTCAGTACCTCTCGTGATCGTACAACTGTTGTAGCTAAACAAAACTAAGAGAGTGCTTAAAACTGTTCTTAAAAGTGTGTGCATTTTTTTTCTGATAATTTTGTGAATATTCATAAAGAAATGCGTGGTGAAAGCTTCATAAGCCAGATAACATCTACGGTACACAAGTAATTATTTTTGTACAATGGTCATGTTACTCGGCTACAAACCAGAACGTAGCGAGTTCGATCCTAGAGCAATCTATTCATATGCCGCAATGGTGATACACGACCTAGAAAAAGGAATCTTCGTACAGCTGTTGTGGCGCCCTCTACCAGCAGCAAAAGTCGTCAGGTGCATTAAATACAGCAGTCAGTATCACCAACAACAACTCACACACACACCCGCCATACGCTTGATGCAAAATTCATTGTTCTTCTCCCCACCGACTCACTGGTGGGAGAGTATGTGGTGAAAGTTTCATACGCCAAATAATATCCTCCGGACACCAGTAATTACTTTTGTACAGTAATTATGTTACTCCGTAGACAAACCAAATAGTTGCGAGTTCGGTTCTAAGGCAATCCGCATCTACCGCAAGAGTAAGAATATCTGAGGCTCTATATAAAACCCTAATAAATAAATATATTTATTAGACGGATTTTTTTATTTTTCGCCTGCGGATTTTTGTTGACGCCTTAAACCTCATACCCAAAACAACATCATTTTCTGACATGATAATAAATAAAGGAAAGGAGATTTTTTTTTTTGAAATTTCATTACTTATTTAGAGCATTGTTAATTTTGATTTATTGATTTATCTTGCTATTTATGCAAGATTCTAACTTAAGCAGCGTTCACACGAGATCAACTATTGCACACAGTTGAAGACCACGCCTACCACAGAAAAAAACGTGCCTACAATGAGACAATCGGAAAAGGTTGTCTCATAGGGGCAATTATTTGTCATTTCTCTATTATGGTCATGTAAACTTATTGAGGTAGGCTGGTCTTCTATTGCGTGGAATAGTTGGCCTCGTGTGAACGTTGCTTTTTCCTAAATTATTTATTTAATTATTCAAGTCAGGATTAACAGATATAAATAAGATATTTATGAAGCTATTATTTTTGCTAATTATTTGTATTAAATTTTATAAAGATTACTGAAATGCGAATCTATTTACAATTTTCAAAGGATCATCTGTAGAAAACAACTCACCGACGCAATTGATGGGTTGATTGCAGAACCCTGCATCTAAAAAGACCCCCTGACACATGAATCCTTCATGTTTGGGCAATGGATTATTGCAAGAGCGCTGGCGCATGGATATTGAAAATTCGTTCGATCCACTGCAATCGGGGGAGTGGCAAGTGCCCCAGTCACTCCATTCAGACCAACCACCATCCACTAAAAACAGAAATATATATATATACTGACATCACAAAACTCTATTGGTTAGTAAAATATTGATTAGCAAAATTATGGAGGAAATAGAAAGGGAAAGAATTATTCTTCTCTCAAAAAAAGAAAGAAAAAAAAAAAGAACAATTACTTTCTGTTTAGAAGTCGTAGAAAGCATATTTTTCATATAATGTGTATTAGTACCGTTGATCTTATTTTAAAATATTTTGTAGGGAAAATACTTAAAATATTTACTAAAATTATAACATACTGATATCGTAAAAAATGATAAGTTGTGTGAATAAAGTTTTCCTGTTATGATCATCACAATTTATCCGGAAATACAATGTACTTTCGGCTACAAAATGATCTAATCAACAATTTTACCGACTTCGGCTTGATTTGAACGTGTTTTTTGCTGTTATGTTGTTACTTATGGCACTTGCCATGGACAAACTCCATTGATACATCAGCAGATTTTAAGACGAAGGTATTCTTTTCTTGTTTCATGTAGCATCAACTAGCACCAAGAGTACGACTTTAGCTACGCACTCATCTCAGTCACTTGCACAGCTACTTTTTACAGCGGAACACAGTCACACATCCCACAGATAGCACAGAGAAGAACAACCATGCCCGAACCGGGACTCGAACCCGGAATTCCTAGAACACGAGGAAGACGCGCTTCCTCTGTCCCAGAAAGCCGGCTGATTTGAATATGTCATAAATACCAACTCTGCTTCTATAATAATTCGAACATATCGTCAAATCTTATTCAAACCCCTTTTACAAAGAACGAACGGTTGATGTGTAGTTCGTTCGTTCCCCCTTTTTTTGCCTAGTTGGCGATAATATACTAATGCTAGCAACCCTGTTCTTTTTATAATGGCAACCCTAGGTTATCTTTCTCCTCGACCAGAACTGACCTGTTCTCTAGCCAATGATCCATGGTTGGCGAGTTGGCGATTTTTGAAAAAGTGCACCAAGCAGGGGGTTAAACTATCGCACCGAACGAATATTTCATTACACATACCTCCTCTACTCTCACATACTCTAAAAAAATGCTTTGTACATGTTTGCTGTTGAGTTCGGAGGCATGAGACGTTTGGAGACGTGAATTTTGCTGATTAATTAACGTTCAAAATTAAAGTCACACGTGGGTCCCATCCTCCTTATAGCTCTAAGTAAAAATAATGCAACTTTTTTCTATTCTCAGAATAAGCATTTTTTTTTTTAACATCAGAGACGATGGAAATGATTTTGAAAAACCTGTCAAAGAAACAGCTACTAGTATGTAGTTAAAGACTGAAAAAAAAGTAGAATAAATGCATTACACGAAATGGGAAGTATTTTGATAAATTACATCAGTATTTGATGGAATATGCGAGTATAATGTTTAATTAATTTCTTATCATTCCTTATTAAACAATCCACGTGAATACAATTTTTATACGAAAGAGGGTAAAGCAAACATGCATTTTTGATTCATCCTTTATATTTCATAAGTGAATCAATTAACAGATTTGGGGGAAAAAAGAGAATTTCGTTGATGTCTGGTTTACTGAGGATAAATCAATTTTTATCATGTCAGAACATGTTGTTTTGGGGATGAGGTTTTTGGCGTCAACAAAAGTGACTAAAGTGACTCGTTCAATGAAACCATCAAAATGAATAAAAATTTAATGTAACTTGAGCGAGCACGTGGTGCTTGGCCATTCAAGAAATGATGTTCTGGCATGATGCATTGAAATATGCACAGCAGATTTTATTTTGATCTTTATTTTATCATTAAATTGAAAACATTTTACATTGCATGTAAATGAAATTTAGCTGATATTTTTAATCGAAAATATATTGCTTTATAAAGGCACTCCTAAAGTAATTGACGCTTCATCAACTGAATAATAATTAGATAAAGGGGAAATCCAAATTGGGCCTAATTTATTGCATTATACATCGAAAAATATTACAAGACCATTAAAAAAACTTCAAATCATAAATCAATTAGAATGCAAAACATTACTATGTGCTATGAGATGTAGGTGAAACTATTTAGGAGCATATTTCAATTATGTTAATGTTTTTGAAAAAAAAAAAAATAGCGATTAAGTTTCAATGAAAAACTTACCCGGACAGTGAAGGATTATTGCCAAACAGCTTATAATCTGCATTTCGCCAGCTTCCGTTTCGTCGCAGTGTAGTCCGCCGTGCTGAGGAGCAGGTTGGTCACAAGCTCGTCTTCTTATTCTATCACCTCTGCCGCAAGTTACCGAACACTCACTCCACTCAGTCCACTCTGACCATTGTCCATTCACTAAGGGAAAGTCAAAAAGAAAAAAAAATCAAATGATTTAAGTGGGTTCTAGTTTTGCTCATTTTATTGTATTTAATCAAGCCGACACATCAAGGATTAATAATAGAGAAAAAAGTGTCGCATCCCTCTTGATCAAAACAATCAGGGCCCGACTTAGCCTAGTTGTGGCCTTGGACAAAAATTTCTTTGGACCCCCCCCTCTGCTTAACTATTTTACTAATGAAGTACATTCATTAAAAAAGGGAATGTAAAATAACATTTCTATTCCGTTTGGGGTCCCTACTTTTGTGGGGCCTGAGGCAACTGCCCTGTATTTTCCTGTCTTAGTCAGGCGCTGAAAGCAATCTTGGTGGAACCTAATTAGGGACTGGGGTTGAAAATTGAATTCCAGCAAATGAGAGAAGCCTCCTTTAGGGAGGGCTTATAAATGAAATTGGTTCACATTTGTTTATAGTTTAAATGAAAATCAGAAAAGAGGCTCCAATAATCACAACGATGGTCAACAATTATTCATCGCTTAAGTGCATACTAATCTGCAATTTTTTGAGCAATATTAATAAAGAGTATCAACCCCCCCCCCAAATTTCCAATTTAAATTCCTGGGTTGAGCTATACTTCAACTCATTTTTTTAACTAATGATTCAACACATTCTTATTTGAATATATGAAAGCAATGTTTTAATATATCCAGGTATTTTTTCTGAATTGCTTTATAAAATTAGCATAATGTAAGTTTAATTTAGTTTCATTAATGTCCCTTTTTTAAAGCAATACTGGAACGAAAATCGTAATTTTAAACCACGTTCAGATGACGAGGACAGCATCTGAGCTGGTACTAACCATCAAAACTTCCACACTGCATCAGGACATTTGGCATGACGGATTCTACATGCACTAGACCCGCTTACAAGCCGTTTTTTCGATAGAATCGGGTTTCGAAACGGTAGCCATCTAGCCGATACCTTACCATTAGGCCACTGTCCCTTTTAATATACGTTAAAACT
This sequence comes from Argiope argentata, assembly GCA_026289955.1. NCBI lineage: Eukaryota > Metazoa > Arthropoda > Arachnida > Araneae > Araneidae > Argiope > Argiope argentata. The sequence continues at coordinate 5,499,390 of JAOUZG010004552.1, read as the reverse complement.
GTTAAGATATCGTATTTATTATTCATAATAAGTCCCACAATTTTCTTAGCAATATGTAAGCTGAAAAGATATAAGATATAGGAAAATACGCTTCTAATTTTGGACATAATCTGCTTTTAGAGTATGTAATTCAATGACTTTAGACAAGGAAAACAAGATATTTTCAGAAAACATGATTTTGGCTTGAAATTCAACTTAAGATTAAAATTAAACTTAACCAAATTCAAGTTTAAACAATCATATATATATTTATTTTTTAGAGCAATAAGCTATCCTTAATATTAAATGAATAATTATGCATCGGATTATTTTATCGTACAAAGAATTAAATGCCCTTGTTATGTGGAACTTATATATTCATTTTTTTTTGTTTATTCTGAAACAAAAACTAAAAAGTCAAAAATAAATATCTTTTTTTAAAAAAAATTAAGAACATTCCATAAATGTATGCCTATAAAAATTTTTTCTTCTAAAAAAATCTAGCCCTAATATTAGATGAATAATTATGCATCGGATTATTTTATCGTACAAAGAATTAAATGTCTTTGTTATGTAGAATTTATATAGTCATTTTTTTTGTTGTAGTTTATTCTGAAACAAAAACTAAAAAGCCAAAAATAAATACCTTTTTTTTTAAAAAAAATTGAGAACGTGCCATAAACACATGCCTATAAAATTTATTTCTTCTAAAAAAAATCTAGTCCTAATATTAGATGAATAATTATGCATCGGATTATTTTATCGTACAAAGAATTAAATGTCTTTGTTATGCGGAATTTATATTCTCATTTTTTATTTATTTATTCTGAAACAAAAACTAAAAAGCCAAAAATAAATATCTTTTTTTTAAAAAAAATTAAGGACATGCCATAAACACCAGCCTATAAAATCTCTTCTTCTCAAGCTTTCGAGAACTGGAACCGGTTATTTCGGATGATAATTAAAGAGTGGGTGCATACTACCAATTCTATACACTTTCTTAAATTAGTTATAATTTTAACTAACGTGTCAGATAAGTTTATTGGCCTATAAAAATAATGTAATAAAATCACCTCATGGTTCAATTAGTCAAAACTTACCTGGACATGGTCGAGGCGCTTTGCAAAGTCTTGTCTGCTGCTTTGCTCCTTTGCAAGGCTTCCCATCCGCCATTGGAGGGGGATTATTACAAGATCTGTACCGATTAATGGTGCCTCCTGGGCCACATGTCACTGAACATGACGACCACTGACTCCAGTTTGACCACCCTCCGTCACCTGCACATGTTAGATACATAATTTCATCATGCCTTTTTTAAATTACGCATTAAAACACGAAAGAAATGCCGATTTTGTGCATTAAATATTTTCTATAGAACAGTTTCTTCTGTAGAAAGCATATAATATATTAATTAAACATTCGCAATGAATCAAAAACGATGTTTAGTTACTTGTGTCAAATGCAAAATGGGAATCAATCATAAAAATGTATTCATTGTTTCAAAGCATTCTGTAAAAGCCCTGAATTTACGGATAAGAGAATGCCTCTAGAATAAGGGCTTTGAATTCGAAAATTGAATTAACTTGTTCGGGCTCTAAAATTTGCAAACTGATTATTTCATTTCATTAGAAATTTAGATTTTTCAAGCGATGGCAACTCTAAAATGAATGTCACTGAATTGTAATATAATCAGATGAACTTAAAAATATTGGGGAGGGCTTCAGTAGTTGCCCTAGTAACATCATAAGCCTATTACATGAAGTCTTCGCACTTGCCATGTAAATGAAGAACGCCGATTTCTACATTCGAAGATTTTCAAGTACAGATTAAGAATATAAAGATAAAACAATATTCAATACCTCCCCCCCCTTTTGATTTATGGCTTATCCTGACTTCAAAATATTGTTTTGGGATTATCAATTTTTAAAACAATGATGCGTCTATATCTTAGAAGTGCAGGCCAGTTCGTTAAAAAGTAGAAGAAATCTAATTATATTGAGAGCAGTACTGAATAAATGTAATTTAATTTTATTCTCAAAACCTGTACAGTAAATTTGTGCATCTTTTTCAAATTTCTCTTCTTTACATAGTTATAAAATGAATTCAACTACACCTCCACATCGTTTTCGAAACAACAGTGAGCTTTATTGTAATAAGCGAGTAACACTGATAATTGCTTTAGGATATTGAACTACACCTCCACATCGTTTTCGAATCAATAGTGCGCTTTATTGTAATAAGTGAATAACACTGATAATTGCTAAACATAATAACTACACCTCCACATCGTTTTCGAAACAACAATGAGCTTTATTGTAATAAGCGAGTAACACTGATAATTGCTTTAGGATATTGAACTACACCTGCACCTCTTTTTCGAAATAACAGTGCGTTTTATTGTAATAAGCGAGCAACAATGATAATTGCTTATCATATTAACTACACCTCCACATCGTTTTCGAAACAACAATGAGCTTTAAGGCCCTATCACACGGCGAAATACCGTCAGCACTTTCGTCGATAGTTGTCGATTTGTGCCCGCTGGCAACCGGTCAAGCAAGTTTTCCGTCATCGTCAACTTTTTCTAACCTGCTTGAAAATGTCCACGATAGTGACAGAAATATTGTTTACAAACGAAATTCAACCAATCATGTGAAACTTTTCTGTGACGTAGTATGCCAAGAATGGCATCGGTTGGCGCTACAATACGACTGAAAATGCATGCATTTAATTGTAATAAGCGAGTTTTATTGTAATAAGCGAGTAACATTGATAATTGCTTTAGGATATTGAACTATACCTGCACCTCTTTTTTGAAATAACATTGAGCTTTATTGTAATAAGCGATTATCATTCAAAAGTTATTGAATCATCAAACTCATTAACGCCTTAACTATTTTTCATTCTTTATTGTCTAACTAAATGATACTGTTCCTCTTGGAATCGTATAGATTCCATTAAGTTTCCACAGAATATGTGAAATGCTTGTGGGTAATGTATAATTTTTTCGTTGAAATGATGGCATCTTTGAACTATTTTATTTCAGCTTATAAATTTAAGAAGCAATAATTTGATACCCATAGGACACACAGGCACTGAGATTAAATGGTTCGGGAACAAGAATCTGATCAGATTAAGGTTCTACTTAAATAATTATATTTTAAATTATTCCAAAGATGTAAGTTAAATTTTTTCTCACAAAAATGATTGAATTTCAGTAATCAAATGAGCGTGAAAAAAAAAGGGAGAAAAGAAGAAGAAATAGCAACACTGACGTGGGCATTCTTTTATGGCGAAACACATATCTGACTCCTGAGGGGCACCTTCACAGGACCTCCCTCCGTTCATCGGTATGGGGTTGCTGCAGGATCTGTATCGGTTGGTGGTGCCCTCTCCACAAGTAGCAGTGCACGATGACCACGTGCTCCATTCGCTCCAGCCGCCATTCACTGTAACAAGTTAGACTGGATTTATTTTTGTATGAACCCCGGAAGAACAATAAAAAAAGAAATAAAACGGAAAGCTACATTCGCAAATTTCAAGCTATCATGTGAGAACAAGATTATATTGAAATCATTGTTTGTCTTAATTAATTTAATTCATTAAACAGCTTAAAACAGTTTGAAACAACACTTGACTTTCAGATTACATATGCACCGATATATATATATATATATATATATATATATATATATATATACTTGTT
>JAOUZG010004552.1:5461904-5495305 GCA_026289955.1 Argiope argentata | reverse complement strand
TATATATATATAAGTGGTTTTTAAGTTATTTTTTATCGATTTTATCACTTACCTGGGCATTCAATAGTTGTGTCACAGTTTTCAGTCTGTAGGTATTTTCCTTGGCACCATCGACTGCCCACCCCAGGAGCAGGATTGCAAGCTCGGAATCTCTTTCTTATGCCGCGTCCGCAAGAGACGGAGCACGACGCCCAGTCTGACCATTCGCTCCATTGCCCATCAGCTGCAACTGTAGATGGGAGGTACGAAAACGAATATTATTAGAACATCATGCAATAAATGTATCGGGCAATGAGAAACAGAAAAAAAAAATATTAAAGGCTCTTTTATTTATCCAGCATGATTTATAAGACAGTTTTCAAACTTAATTCCACATAATAAATGTTATGAATATAGTATTCGAATTATATTTAACATCAAAAGTATTAAACAGAATAATTCTAATAATAAACCAGTGGGAGTTGTCCCCTCAAAACTCTTTTCATACTATCTAATAAATGTGTCGTGTCAGAGCGCCCCTTGCTCAGCATTATCGCACAGTAGTTTCGAAATATTATCTTTTGGTGTGAATTTAGTATTTGTATGAATCTATCGAGTCCCTCTTGGCAATTATACCCTCAGAAGATACTGCAACCCTTCTTCCGCTGTAAAGCGGAACACGAGAACAACAACAACAAATCTTGGCAATTAATCCTATGATGTAGTTAATAATACATGAAAATCGAATTTCGGTTTTAGACATTTATATCCTAACCAATTTAAATTTAACACAAAACTACAAATATAATTTAAAAATCTCGTATCAAATGTGCGCTTTTCAACTATCTCGTTTACATGTTTCTGAAAGCATAGATAGATAGACAGACAGTCAATCTGTAGCTGGTTTTGACACAAAATTTAACATGGGTTCTCATTGTACGCGTAGATTTTAAATCTGAGTACTGAATTGTGTCTATTTAGCTCTTTTTACTCTGTACTTATCGTGTTCAAACGGACAGATGGACTTTCTCTGATTAAGATTTTACTCAAAATTTGATAGAGTTCTGTAAATTCGGTGTATTTGATAAAGACCATATACCAAATTTCAACCGTCTAATTCAAAGCGTTTTTGAGTTATTTTTGTCACTGACAGCCTGACGGACATTTTCTGAAAATTGTGTTCTTCGAATGCAATGAGGTCTAAAACATGAAGATTCGACAAGATGTCCATTTTGATTTTGTTTGACGATTACTATACTTTCTCTGTACTGAATATTTGAGAATTCATAACAATATTTGTTTGATTATTCATGTGAATGATGACATAAATCGACTTAGTTATTTTTTTCCTGCCTGAAGTAGTAAATTTTAGGTACGTATGTAAATATTAAGATCATTTGTCTTCAACAATCAAATTATAACTATCTATCTCTCATATCTTAGCGAATATTCTTAAATCGTAGATCTTGTTGCTGAAACAGAGAAGGGTTTACCATACTTTTTCCAATGAAAGAAAAAAATAATCTGTTATATCTTCTAACAAATTGAATGGTAAACTATAGTCGAATATAATTCATACTCTCGTTATGAAAAAACTCTCGTTAGTAAGAAATGAATCCACTAAAAATGCCTTGATATAATAAGATAGAAAAAAAAAAACCATCGACATTGTAATAAGACTTTTCATATGTTATTCACATACCACAAAAATAGAGCAAACAATCTTTCTTAATATATTGTACACCGTACTTTGAACAATTAGATATAAACATATTCACTTTCGGTTCACTTAATAATCTTATCTACAATGCCCTTTGAAGGTTATAGAAAACAATCGAAAGAGGAAATGATAAGAATGATGCAAGAAATGCAATTTTTCATTTGCTATACCCTTGCGTCTTAACTAGTTAACTGTGATCGACGTATATACACGTCATTCCAAATCTTCATTTTGGTGTGGACGACGTGTCTCATGTTATCACTTGATTTTGATTATGCATCGCTTGGGGGACTTCTAAAAAAACTCCTAAGTAAATGGATTATAATAAATTAATATTCATAACAACATATAGGAATTAAATTTCTTAATATCCCATATTATTTCTCCTAAATATTTTAATTTTTCTCATTCTTAACAAGATAAGTAATAAAATTTGCTTTTTGTTAATTAAGAAAATAAAAAAAGTCAATCATACTTCAGATGTATTATTTTAAAGCATTATATAGCATGCATGTTTGTTATGTAAGCGGCTCAGGCAGAAGACTAAATGATACAATTTTAAAAAAAGAGCATTTTGAAATTTATTTTTTATTAACACTGTAATAAAGTATAATGTTTGGAAGATTAATACAAAATATTTGACGCAAGAAAAATAACAATACATTTATGAAATATCAATTTGTATAAAAGAACAAAAGGGTAAAAAAAAGCGAAAATTTGCCCTTCTTATTGAAGTACATAAGATCAGAAAAACTTCAGGATTAATGGAATGAATTCAAATAAGCTACTTAATTAAGCAACTATGTCGAACAAGCAACAACATAATTAACTGTAATTATCAATTAGATGAAGTTATGGAATTAAAATTCAATGACTATTTTATGAATTTCGAATTCTTCATCAAAAACTTCTCTTTGTTGCATATAAAATGAATTGGCTGCCATTTATTGAATAATAGCTTACTATAAGATAATAATTATTTTAGTGAAAATACAACATTAGATTTTTATATTGTTTTGTAAAAGCAGTTATGTTTCAAATTTGAATTTTGCTATTAGATGCTTATTGAAATTCAACTTTCACTTTACCATAGTTTTAGGAAGAGGTGAACGGTAAATATTATCTAAATCTGTTAATAGACATTTAACAGACGATTCCTTTTCAGACATTTTATAACTGATTATTTTTATTTCAATTAAAATATTATTAAAAATTAAAAGCAAACGATTTTTTCTTTTATAAATATATTTTTATTAATATTATTTATATTCTGTGTAATAGCTGATGATCTATTGTAAACCTCTTGGAATCTGGCAATGTTTGTAATATATGCTGATAAGTGAAAAGAATAAACAAGCCGATGGAATTCTAAAATGCTTGGAGTATTATTTTTAGTTTTAAGAATTTAAAACGTTCTGCAAACTATAATTTGAAGCTTAAGAAAATGTGTAGCTTTCTAGAAAGCATGCAAAATTGTGGTAACCAAGAGGCATTTAGAATCTGAAATGCCAAGTTTCCCTTTACATCCATATAAACACTGAAAACAATTTTCTCGCCATTTTGTTTATAACTGTTCCTCTAACGAACTCTGAAAGGATAGTTTTACCCTTTTTCACTGTAATATCTCCTTTAATAAACATTTAAAGTTGTCCCTGAGTAGTTCTTAGATACGTACTAAAACTTATAGCTTACTTAAAAACGTACTATATATAACGAAATTGTTGCTTAATCGGAATAAATATAAAAATATCTAAAGATTGCTCATAAAAGCATGAATAGTTGAATGTATTCAAATAAAGAATGAAAAAATTAAATTCAGTGATTTATTTCTATTATTTCTTACCATAAAAAAACGATTTTTATGACAAGAATAATCCTTATCTGATATTTTCTAATATGACAATGATAGGATTGGACATAATTATCGATTTATCACAAAATTAATTAAGTTATATGATAAACTCAAAAATACTCACCTGCTTCATGAGAGAGGTACAACAACAAGGCTAGACTCGGTATGGGGACAAGCATCATGAAATTAATTCTGAGACCAGCGAGAGAGTTTTTTTCCGGAAGGAAAACGTTTTCAGTTCCTTCCGTTCTCTTCATTCAATAAAAAAAACAACCGAGTGGAAAATCACACTGTGGAAAATAACAGTTTCATCAATACGCACAAAAGTTTCAAACCCTTTATCGAAGGATTTTATTCGTAATTAGTTTAAGATAACGATTCCTAGAATAATATATTTTTGATTTCCTAACTTACTTGCAACCTGAAGCGGGGAAAGAAAATACTTTTATAATTTATTTGCTTCCAGTGTTGCCCAAAATCAGAACTAGAAATCTTTAGATTTCTGTAAGAAAAGGAAGATTTGAGACCCAAAATCCAAGATAAGAAAAAAAAAATTTTTTTCTTTCTTTCCCTTTGTGAAGTCCTGCTCCAAGAATTATTAACTTCATCAAAGTTGTTCAGATCATATTCCTCACCAAATATTTCCTCTTTTTTTGTCTTTTTGTACTCTGTGTAGTTGTGTTGTTGTTTTGTGTTCTGTATGTAAACTTAAACGCTGGTTTTTTTTTTTTTTTTTTTCTTATTAAATCTTTCAGCATACATCTAACAGGAAATTCTAGCAGTTCAAGTTCAAAGGTATTCTGCGGCCAAAAAAAATGGAGCATATTATCTGACTGTATTTGGATAAAAAATAATATTAGAGTTACTTCTGATTCTTTCAACTGTAATGAGATTAAACATCTGATATTTCATTAAACAATACAACATGGTTACAATATTATTTTAATTTGCTTGTACAATGATCCCTCAAAAATACTAAAATATTTCCAAATCTTGGAATTGCATTTAAAATGTCTGGAGATTTATTTTAGTCTTCTATTTATTCTTTAAAACCAAATTTGTAGATTACTACCGAATTTTGAACGTAAGCTATTCAGAAGTCTGTTAGTACGGCATTACGAGTACAAGTGAACTTGATATCTACTAAACGAAAAAAGCTAGACTGATTAAATTTCCCTTCCAGTTTTTATCTAACGTATATATTTATTACAAATTCTGAATCAAATTGGCATAAGTGTTGACTTTTTATATATACTTTCGCATGGGAAAGCAATAACTAAAATAATTCAAATTTGATATGGGAACTTGCTACTACATTTGTAGTTCTGTGTGAGTTTTTATTTTCGATCGTATTCAAAAAAGTCCTCCAAAATTCATATTTGTTTTCCTGATTCTTGATTATTAACCGCATATGTCAAACATTAATCACCAAAAATCACAAGAAAGTTCAATAAGAATACTAGATTCCCGCCAAATATCTAGATTTTGCAGCTATTGTTCTCTGATATCATGCAAGGCATAGTAAGCCTTGCTCAAGATTCACAATTTGTCACGAATGGGATAATCCTTTATTAAAATGCAAGCAATAAAGTTGGGTGGAAACCATTCAAGTTTTATCCTTTTCAGACTACACCTTTTTTTTATTTTCATGTTCATAACATTATTGACTAAAATTATGATTAAATGCGTCACTAAGAAATTTATATAATGTTTTGTAGAGGGAGCTGTGCTCTCCTCCGTTGTATATAACTATAAATGTTTTCATTATATTTACATATAAATGATGAGTGTGAAGAAGAATACAAGGGATCTTCTGAATAATGTTTTTCCACTCATCTTTTGAAACCTTACTAAAGTTCTACAATTTCGATAAGGTAATCGATACTATTCAGGAACTAAAGACCGTTCTGATGAGTGAAAATCTATGATAAACAAAAACTGTGTCTTCAAAAGTGTAGCTTATTTACTTTAATCAAATGTCGGCTCAATTGACCCATACTGTGAAAGAGATAACAGTAATAAAAATAATAAATAAAGACTAAAATTAAATCTTCTATGCATATTTCAATGAATCATGTCAGAGCATAATTTCTTGAATGGCCAAGCATCGCGTGCTCGTGCAAGTTAACTTATATTTTTATTCATTTTAATCGTTTCATTGAATGAGTCACTTTAGCATTGCAAACGATCCAAAAATGTTTTGTCTTGCCTTTATTGTTTAAAAAAGTATCCCATTTCCTGTTTATTTCCTTTCATATAATCACGCGCTCAAAATGACATTTTTCTAGGTTTTATTTGTTGTGGTCATTAACTTATTTTTCTTAATCAGAGCTTTTGTAAATGCATTGGCAACGCGTTATTAAAATCTGATTTTTTGAGATGCTCGAGAAGATAATTAAATTTTTATTTTTTGCTTACGAATTTTTGTTGGCGCCAAAAACCCCATCCGAAAAACAACACCATGCTCTGACATGATAATAAACTAGAAAGCATTTTTATCATATTAAATCATAAAAAATGATGCATGAAACTTTAATCTAAAGTAGCCATTCTACATACGTTTATAAGTCCCACAATAGACCTCAATGCTGTTTAGATTCCGGATCACAAATAATGACGATAAGTTTTATTTTTGTATAAGTAAATGTCTACATGCCCATGATCTAATTTAATAGCTCTTCACACTATGCTTTACAACCCAAATCTGGTTGCATATAACATATATTTATATTCGATTAATTAACTTTAAGTATTTAATTAATTCAATGAATTAATGAGTGATTTTTAATAATTAGCAATGTAGCGAATGAAGGTCGCGGTACGAACCTGCAACGCTAGAGCCAGTAGCTGAATAACATGACCATAATACGAAAGTCGACTTCGTATCGCAGATGTTATCTGGCTTATAAGGCTAACGCTATAATATAGTTCAGTTGTCGTTCTTGATGATGGAACTTCCTTACATGAAGAACATGCATAACTTAGCCATGCTTTTTAATGGCGTCTAGTTGTAAATTTTCAAATCAGAAAGAGATTTTATATGTGTTTAGTTGAATGTATGAATTATAGTTTATATTATTTCTCTTTTATTATTTTTTTTCTTTGTGTTATTTTGGGAATGAATACATATAATTCCATCCGCTAACCTATATAAAAATGTTTGGTTTTATAATTTGCATAGATTTATTATGAAACATTAAAACTGCATCAAGGGTATATCAACGTTTTTACATTAAGAGAAAACTAGAGATTAGAATTTTGAGAAAATGTCCTTAATAGAAGATTTAATGATCAGAATTTTTAAGAGTTCGACTTCAAGATACATCTAATTTCTTGGATTTTTTTTTTATTTTAAAAAATATCTAGACTCTTCATGTTGATATAATTTATAAAAGCTAAATTCTAGAAAAATATTTCATTCAACTTAGTAAAATACCTTTAAAAAAACATGAAAATTGCAATTATACGTGGTTTAGCTCCCTATTTAAATTTTTATGACGCTCTAATAAAGCAACCTTCCATTTTTAATTTTTTAATTTTTCTGAATAGTAAGAGACCCTCAAATATAAACTTTTAAAGTTTACCCGTTTAATATTTTCTTAATTTTGCTTTAAAAAAGATTAATTTTTGTTATCCTTAATATCCACCTTTAGGAACGATAGTGCGCGATTAGATCAGAATTCTAAACGCATACTTTTATTTACCCATTTAATTATGGAAAAAATTAAACAGCTTTAAGTAGTATTTTTGAGACATACTTAAAATAATAAAAAATGCTGCATAAGCTTAGCAATTAGAATTTTTGGAATAAGCTTAATTCAAAAATTTTGGAGCAACTAAGAAACGAATATATGTGCTTATTTTTTGAAACATTTATTTGTAACTGAACTATAAATATCCGAAAGCTACTAACTTGCAAGTTCAAATTTCCACCAAATAATTCTTTAAATTGTTTAAGATTTTTTTATTTAATTTATTTCACTAGAGAAGCTAGTAAAAGAAAGATAGATTGTTAAATAAATTTCTTATTTACTAACATTAAATAAACAAATAATTTATCAAAATATTCTTAAGCTTCTCTTAAAAGTATTTTGTCAAAGTCCAATGACACTGCAATACCCACACACAAGGATTTACTTTTGTATTTTATTCAATGATATTTTATTTATTCGTACATTTAATTAGTATGCATTCATATTTCACCCTGAATTTCACAACTGGAATTTTTTAAAATTAAATATAAACACTTCAAAATTGTTTTCAAACCTCTAATAGACTCTTATTAGTTCTAAACATTCTTTCTCTCCAAATGGAATAGAATCTGTTACATATATTGATTTTTTCCCTCGCTTTACCTACACGTTTATTTCAAAATGAAGAAAAAAATTTCAATCTAAAGCAATATTGTAGGCTTACTTTGTTTTTCTCTACATTTTATTTATTTATTTTGCTTCTTTTTGAGAATTTCTTAAAATTTAGATGCTCCCAAAAATAAAATTTTCTAAAAGTTCTTGATTATTGTTTAATATTAAAATTATAAAACTGATACAATTTGATACAGTTATGTTTTAGGTCTTGCTCTTAAGATGAATATCATAATTCTTGCAAATCTTTATAAAAAAAAACTTTTAACTTATAAATTTTTAAAATTAATTAAAATATAAAAAAATTATTGCTTTGAAAAAGCATAACTTTTGTCTTTTTTAAATTTTATATTTTAATGTAAAATAGAAACTGCTGTCGAAACCTTATTTTTCTTGAAATATTTTGGACTGTAAGAGCTCTAATTTAACATTAAAAATTGGAAATTTCAATTTTTATTACTCATTAGCCTTTTATTCAAAATAACATATTATATATATTCGAGTTTTATTTTTTCGAAATCATTTGTGGCTTTTTTTGGTAAAAATGAATTTGTATAAGTTTAAATATTAAGACTTTGTACGCAAAAAAAAGCACATTTTAGAGAACCTTTTTTACACACTAAAATTTTGAGTTTTTAGTTTGTTGTTGTTATTGCTATTAGTGGCACTTGCCATGGTCAAACTTCATAGTATGATCAGCGAATTTTAAGCAGAATTGAGTGTCTCTTGTTTTGAAATAGCGCTAACTATGGCCAACAGTACGATTTAGCTGCACAGTCACTTGAACAGATCTTTTTTACGTAAGGGCACATTCAAGCGCCTTAAAGATGGAGCACAGGAGAACAACCATGCCCGAACCAGGTCTCGAACCCTCTCAGCTCTCTGAGAATACGCGCTACTCCCGTGTCAGGATGCTGGCTTTTAAAGTAAAGTATAACTATTCGGAATAAAAAGCAGTATCCGGATACTTTTTTGCCTGGCTGCGCATAAATATATTCACATCAATAATTTGTGTGCATATTATAAGCTATCTATTTGTGTGTTTGTAAGCTATATTATTTTGTGTATATACTTTCCTGAGATTTAATTCAAACAATCAAACAAAAGATTATATCATATTTTGGAAAGGTAGAGGTGAATGTACGAAATTTTGTCTGGTTTTACTTGTACTGTGCATTATTTCTGTCATCAGGATCCTTTTTTTAAAACTTACTTAAACTTATTTATTAAAGATTTAAAGTATTCGATAGAATATATGTGCATGCAATTTGTTTACAGATTCCTGAGATATCTTATTGTTTGTGATTATTCAGGAACAAGGAAACTCTTATGTGAAAGCTTTGTGTGACCAGTGTTTTATGATTATTTTTGAAGCAAACAATAAGACATGAATAATTGTACAGAATTCTTTTTTTTATTTACCATCTGTGTTCTTATTGAATGCTCTCACGATTTCAGATCGGTATAATTGTCAAATTATTCAGATTATTACTGAAAAATATTTTACCTCCCAATAGTTTTTAGAGATGTATTTATCCTCGCTTCATAATCAGCTTAAATTTCACTTTTATAAAATATTTACTTTAATTAGAGAAAACTATTATATATTTTTGAAATTTTACTAGAACTATTTACCACTCGTCTCAATTCTTACTTTTTCGCTTTGCTACCTCGATGACTCATATGTAGAGAAATATCAATACCTGGAATCTGGCATTAATAAAATTCTGTCTAACCAAAAACTTAACGTGGCCTTTTCTTGTATATAAACATCACATTTCATTAGCTTCGAAATAATTTTTACAATGAATTTATTTTTCAGTACGTCGTTTCAATGTGCTTTAGTTTTATTCTTATTTGTTCCCTATATCCAATGTTTATTTGTAAACGTAGATGCTCATGCAGAAGAATGTTTTTATGATAAAGTTACTGCCGGTACCAAAATGGGTTTGACTTTTGAAGTTGCAGAAGGTGGATTCCTGGATATTGATGTGAAAGTATGAAAAGAATAAAATTATATTATTGGTCATAATTTTATTCATGTTGAAAATATGTGAAATTTATTTAGGTACTTGTCTTCAATTTAAAAGCACACGGTATTTAACACGTTCGTGCATCACATCTTGAGTGACATCTAATTTGTTATATTTTGTTATTGGAAATTTAAGGAAAGCATATATAAAATGATGTGAAAACCTCTCAATTTCATTGCAATAAAATATTTTATAAAATCAAATTTAATAATAGAATGAGACCACCTTTATTTTATAGGCTCAAATTGCTCATCATTCTGGAATTTATGAGTAATTAATGCAGGAATTTATCTGAAAAATGTCTTTTCATATTCTTAAATCTGGAAATCAATTCAGTTTGAGCATTGCTATTGTAAATAAATACAATTTATGAATTATACAAAATATTATGTTCTAAACTTATAAGGGACTTTGAAAATGCAAGGCAGCCTTATTTGAACTGATTAGTTAATTATGTATATGTTGAGATACATAAATCTGAAAAAATGCCATAAACAAAATGGTTTTACATTTTATATGTTATTTAATACCACATTTTATTGAGATCAGTTTTTTTTTTACTATTATGAAAAATAATTTTTTTTAAAAGACTAATTTTACTACTAATTTTTTTATACAGATAGAATATGTAAAAAAAATTTCTTGAAAGAAAGTGGAGTAAATTGTTGAGAAAATTACATTATTGCTTGGGATTTGTTTAGTTATCTTATATTTAAGAAATTTTACAATATATAATTATAAAGGATTATATTCATTTGATATTTTTCCATCAACATGGCACCCTTAGTTGTCAAGCTGAAATATCAGTACCAATTTCTGTATAATGCTATTTTATTTATATATCATATATTTAATGATGGCAATATAGTATCCAAATATTAGTATCAGTTCTCGACAATTTAGTCCTAGTATTGTGGTTGTGGACAAATGGCTTCTATATTATTGCCCAACATTAATTTGAAATCTAAATTAAATGAGAACATAAAATACTAACTTCAATTTTTATCTTAAGAGAGTATTTTACATTTGTAAATGGTATACTCTATTCTCAAGATTACTAATACTTTCATTGCTAATACTTTTAATGGAAAACTGCTTTTGTGTAAAATATTACAATGCAAAAGTTTTTTTATCATCTGATATACTTTTTTTTAAACTGCTAATAACTAATTTTCTCCATAAACTATTAATACTATTTATTATCTATGTGTTTCAAATTTTTAAAATATTGAAGTATAAAAAATGTTTCAGCACGATACTAATGAGAACCGTGATTGTGTTACAAAAGCTTTAAAAAATATGTGGAAAAAACAAAAATAGAATTGTTTTTTATATAATTCGATAATTATCTACTTTTAAACTTTTTTTCCCTATAATTTTGTGAAACAAGATTTGAAGCAGTTTATTGTATAAAAGATAATTTGTCAGTTAATATTAGTCAGCTATTCTTTCAAGTGCCATCCTTCCAGTGTCCTATTAAAATTCAGATTTTGAGAACCATACTTCAAAAAATTCTTTAAGTTGCTGTTTCTCAATAAGAAAAACCAAAAAAAGTCCCTTTCCCTGCATTAATTGAAAATGAACCCTTTAGTTTTGAATATCCATATTGTGAAAAAGTTATCTCACCTCGTTATAGTAAGCCGATTATACTATTACAATTTTGTCCTTATTTGATTTTAGATGCATTAAAATGTATGAAATCTTGTATCACATTTTTATTTCATACTTTCTTTCAAATGTTAATTCATTAATTTTGCAAGAAATGCTTTAAAATTAAATATTGAGATGTTAAATAAATTATATGAAAATTCCTGCTGTATAATTATTTTACATATTAAACAAAACCTCACTAAATTTATAATATTATATTTTTAGAGATAATATAAATAGAAGCTTTTACTTTGGTTATTTGGGAATTGTGAGAATAATTGAAGTTTATAAAATGTCTAAGTTATTGCTGAAACTATGAATTTAGTTCTTTTAAAGCCTAAATATTGCGATGTAAACTTCAATTTATATTTTTAGTAAATCAATTTTTTAAACAAGGTATTGATTTATGTATAATATTTTAATACTAATTACTTGAATTGTCTATTTAAAAAATTCTTATTTCTTTCTTATATAACAGTAGAATGGTAAATATATAAATTATCACCTAAAAATTGAATAAAAGACATTTAATTTTTAAATAATTGATATATATATTATTTAAAACCACTAATCTGACAATATGAAAGAAGTATAATAAATGGGAGTATATTAAAATGTGATCATATGAAAGAATGTTCAACCCCAAAAAGATAAAATGAAATTTATGGATCCTTTATTGCTGTACCACTCATAACTACTGATATACATTGAAAAGAAAAGCATTCTATTATTTGAATTGACAATTCGTGAGAAAAAGTTTTCTTTCAAATAATTAGATTTCTTTTTTGAGCTGGGGGAAATGAATAAATGATCAGCTGGAATACAAAAACGAACATTTACGATACTTTTCGTAGAATAATGTAAAGCAATGTTGGGCTTTTTTTAGTTCTGTTATGTGACATCTGACATGCTCCTAAAGGAACACTTGAATTATTTTCAAATTTAGAACACTATTACATATAAATTGTGAATAAATTGTATTGTAGAAAGCTTGTGCATATTAAAATAAGTTTCATTTTTAAAAACCTAAAAATTGATAAAATGGTTATTATTAATTTTGAGTTTCGGAAAATAGTTTATATAAATATATGAAAAAATTTTTTGGAGAGGTTTTAACCATATTTAACAATGGATATTTTGCTTTATAACAGAATAAAAGCAACTTTATTAAATCAAAATTATGAAATAATTACAATTATTATGTTACTGTTTTTATATTGGATTAGACAGATTACTTTGCGTTTGTTGTGGAGAATTTGATCTTAATTAGTTACATAAATTTAAAACAAACAAAATGAAAATTAATTTTTTGTCATGTGTGATTCTATTTTTTTCTTCTTGTGCAGTTGTTAGACATACAAATAATCATTCAGTTTATCTATTTCATTTGCACTGTTCTTTCTATACATATGACAGGAATATTAGATACTTTCAAAATTCCAAGTATACAAATGATTTTCAGTCTAGTGAATTATTTTTTGAATTTGTTTTCGAAAATTAAATGCATTATATCAATTACCGCCAATTTTGTACTAAACACGCCAACGCTAAAAACTGGAATGAATTTCTACCTCTGCGAAATGGACTCTTCCTGCAGTTACCTGTTTCTATAATGCCTGCCGTGAGCATAGACGTTTGTCTGGAAGATATCTTGTTGTGGCCAGACAGTATGTTAGGTATTAAAAATACATCTGGTAAATAAAGAATCTTGCTAAATGTATTTATGTTATGACCTCTCTATCTTTTTACATATAATTTTAATATAATTTCATGCAATAACGATATATTTCTTGTAATGATCTTTTTATGTAATTCCGCTGTAGTTATTAAAATGCAAATGAATATTTAAGATAAAAAAGGAAAAAACATTTAGTAAAAGCTATGTTTTAAATACATATAATGTATCTGTTAATAATTATTAAAACAATGTTTCTTAAATATTATTTTTATTTTAGATTGTGGGCCCAGATGGTAAAATGATTTATCAGGGAGAAAGAGAATCAAATGGGAAATACACATTTGCAGCCCATGCAGATGGAGTGTACACTTATTGTTTCAGTAATGCAATGTCCACAATGACACCCAAAATCATCATGTTTTCTATGGATGTTGGCGAAGCACCTAAAGGACAAGATGCTGAAGCAGAAGGTGCATCTCTTTTATAACTCTTGAATAACTTAGTTTTCATTCTATTTCCCTATTATTTGAGTTTTCTTTGTTCTTTAGAACTATTAATGTATTATGAATTAAATAAAAAAATTTCATTTAATAGTTTTATTTTTTATATTTTAAGAATTTAGATATCTTGATGGTATTAATGAACTATGTTATTTTAATTAAGGGTTTTTTGTGACAACTGAAAAGATATTTTTGCTACATAAATATTATTTATTCTATAAATTTTTATACATTAAAAAATATGTAATTTTACATGTAATAATTTTATTTTAGTATGAAAAATTGTGTTTTTAGACAACCTTTCTTCTAACCTATAATTTTTTTTTAATTTTCAGCCCATCAAAACAAGCTTGAAGAAATGATTAAGGAACTGTCTTCATCTTTAACATCAGTGAAACATGAGCAAGAATATATGGCTGTGAGAGATAGAATTCATCGTTCAAGTTAGTATCTTTAAAAATAAGCAATAAAGATTTTCTGTTTGTGTTTACATTAAAAATAAAATTGCAGTGTCTTTATGGTTGCAAAAAAAAAACTTTTAACTGTCAGGAAGAACAAAATTAAAATCTTTAATTGATATTTACTATTATTATTAATTAAACGTTTTTCATAAAACAGTCGTAAGTCATATTCAACTCAACCATTATTAAAATTAGTAAACAAAACAGCAGTAGGGTTGCTAAAAGAGCATTCTGTTGCCATATTGGCGACAAATTCAGGGGCACTCTAATCTTCATTTGACCCCCCCCCCTTTTTTTTTAAATTGAAATATTTATTTTTTGTTTATTATGTTTTATCTTAAATGCATTCTGCCACCATGTATAATCATACATATAAATAATCAAGGAAATAATAATAATATATATAAATAATTTTTTTAATTCTTCGAAATACTTAGAATATTTTGAAATAATTTTTTGTTTATAATTTAGAAAGCATTAAAATTAGTAAATACTATTTCTTTTATAGGATAGTAAATGTTTAATATGAATGTTCGGTATTTATGCTATAAATATGTGTTTGTATTGAATAAAAAATAATATAAATTTGATTTATTTTTATAAATCTTATAATTTTTTTTAAAACTATCCATTTATTATAAATTTGTCCTCCTCGCTGCTTTCCAATTGTACTATTTGATTTAAATCTTTAAATCATATAAAATATAAAACAATATGCTAATCAGTAATTTTCCCTGATATATTTAATGTTTTTTTCAAAGTTCTTAATTTTATTTAAAGTTATATTAAGAGCACAGTAATCTCTTTAAAATTTCCAAAGCACAGTTATCAACAACAACAAAATGTGACACCCTTATAAGTTAGCATTTATTATCTCCACTTCATTAAACTAGTCTTAATAGAATGACTCAAACAGATTGGCAAGCCGAACTCATAAACCACATTAATTGACTATTTTAATTAATTCTGATATTTTCATTATATCTGCTTTTTTTCTTTTACTCAGTTAATTCCTTGTCTTCGGGTAAATCTCCCAAAAGTAGTTTGTATAGCCTCTAATCAAAATTTCAAGAGTTAAAGAAAAATGAATCATAAAACTTTTGACAATTCCATGGAAACTGTAATTTTTTAATAGGTTTTGAACTGAATTGGAACTTAACTTTAGAAACAAAATAAATCCATAATTATATATAATTAATATTTTTTATAAATTTATAAAATTGAAAAAAGTGATTTGCAGCACAGTAAAGTATTTATACGACAGCAATGCTGACATTCTACATATCGTAATTCTAAAATGTAAATGCATATCTATTAGTTTTTAAATCTTTTTTAACTGCAAAATTTGTGCATTTGAACTATAATGCCTTCACACACCTCCTTATTGAAGAACTAAATATTATTTCTAATATCTTCTATTAATCTTTTAGTTTAATAGAGTTTTAGTTGCCATCATAAAATCTTCTCAAAAATATTTAAAATTATTTCTAGATCAGATAATTTTAATATAAAATAAAATTTCTTTTAAAAAAAATTAAAAATGAATATACTTAATCAGTTGATATAAAAAGCTCTAAATTAATAAATTGAAATTTTTATTAAGTCAAAGAATAAGTATTTAGCTGGATTATTATTTTTAACATTTATATTTTGTCTCTCTTTCTTTGTTAAGATTTAATTATCAGCAGTGGTTGTACAACTGATGCATATTTATCAAAACATCAGTTTTACAGTTGAAATAATGATGACAGTAAGATTTCAATAAGAATGATAAACATTGTCTTATTCATAAATAAAAAATTAATTTTATGCTTTTCATATTCTGTTATTTTTTATCAAGGTATTAAAGTGCTTGTTTATATTATAGAAGAGGCTTATTTATATTTATTATCATATATAAAATATGATAAATGTACTCGTGATTCTAGTTTCTGTTTAACACAGCAAAAGTAAGAACTGGTTTTCTGGAACATATACTGGAGAACACACCTTCATTCCTTCCTATTGGGGTTATATTTATATTTCATTTCATTTTTATTATTATTAAAGACTGCATCATCAACATTTATTTTAAATAACAGTCCAATATTGAGTTACTTGAGACGTTAAATTTGAATGAAATTTCCCTTAGAACAAGTCACTTATTTTATTTCTTTTGATTTTTATAATTTGACTCTTCTTATTTCATTTAGTATATGCCATGACATTCATTTTAAATCCTGTTCCTTATTTTTAAACAACATTAAAGAACAGGAAATCATATGAAAAAAAATGTCAAACTATTAAATTTATATATATTGATACGATAAATGTTAACATCATAGTCCATTCATTATTTTAAAATGAAATGGGTAATTTATTGCATAAAGCATTCTTATGGAATACTGTTGAACTAAGTATATTTTAAGACCTTTTGGGGAAAAAGACATTATTTGTTGGACTTTTTTTTCTATTATAACTAAGCATTCTGTGTTATGTAAGCATTTTTTTTTTTAAATCGTATGTGACAGCCACAATGCCCTGTTTGTAAAATGCCGATTATGTGTATTATTATTTTTTCTGATTGCACTTTCCTATTTATTTTACTGAGGATATTATTTTGTCTTAGCACAGCTTTGACACAAATGGAATAATTGCAGTACTATAAGTGAATTGAATGTGTGTTTTCTAATTTTAATTTGCCCATATTCTTAAAATAATTTTCTGATCTTGTAAATTCTTATTTCAGTGTAACTTCTTAATTACAAATACATTGTTTCATATGCTCATTAATCAACTCACTCAAATCAAAAATTCTCTTTTGAACCTGTATATACTCTAAATACATTACTACCTACTTTTCTTCTTTTTTCCCCCTACTTTCTGGTTTGAAGGAATCACTGCGTGGTCCAGAATTACAACTTTTGTATGAAAAATTTTGAAGAAAATAGAAGAACACATTTCTCACTTTCTTTACCCAAAATCTTTTACAAAAAAAGGGGGGAAGAACAATTCAGAAGCTAAAGTGAGGTTTGAATTTGAGTGGTTAAAAAAAAGATTTCATGAATGCAAATAAAATGAAATGAAAGCATAAGTGCATTTTACATTTTTTATTGATGCCTGTTACTTTGTAATGAGCAAAAAAAGTCATTTTCTTAAAAGAAAGTAGATGAGTATTTTATATTTTTGTATCTATATAATTTAATGTTCTTGTAAGTAATAAAGAAAGTTATCTACTGGTTTGTTTACAAAAAATTTTCTCTTTCAGTTAATGAAAGCACCAATTCCCGTGTTGTGTTGTGGGCATTTTTTGAAGCAGTTGTGCTGATTACTATGACTTTGGGTCAAGTCTATTACCTAAAAAGGTTCTTTGAAGTGCGGAGAGTGGTCTGATCTGTTAGTTAATAGTAGAATTTTTTATTCTTGGCACAATAAATTTTTGTATAGTAAATTATTGTGTTAGACATTCCTTATTTTATCATAATATACAGTTTTGAAATGTTGAAAGAGATTGGAGTGGAGAAAAAAAAGATTGGTATTGGGTATCTGGTGTATTTTTATATCATGTAACTGTATGAATTTTAACCTTTTTTATATATATTTATGAAATTTTTTTAGGGAGATAGACATATTCTTATAATTGAATTTTTTGTTTTTATTATCAATTAAGAAAATTATCTATTCTTTAGCAAATTTTTTAAAGTGTAACAAAATTATTTATTTTGTGTATAATTATTAAAATATATTTGTTACATAAAAAAATTTTTTTTGATTATTATTTTTATTTAAGAAGATTTTGTACTTATTCTCATGTATTTTTTTCTTCTTATATTAGGATTTAAATGTAAGTTGCAAAAAATTTATACATGTTTTTATGAGTTTTATTTTTTTAAATATAAGACCAATTTTTTCAGAGTGAAAATCATTTCATCTGTAAAGAGAAACTTAAAATTATTTGCTCTTTTTAATTTTATTTAATATATGAATTAAGAATATTTCTTTTAAATAAACACAAGTTCTCCTAAATTAAAAAAAAATAGTATATAAATCTAATAAGTTATATATATAAACAGTTTAATGGTGTTTTCTGAAAGATCATGTAAGGGTCTCATTCAATGTTATTTTTCAAATCCAAATAAATCATCTTTAAGCTTTTTCAGAGAATCATATGCCAGTATGTGCTGCTATATTATGCAGTCATGATGATAGATATATTAAATTATTCATCAAACAGTAAAAGAAATTACAATAATTTTAAATGATAATATTTAAAGATAAATTACTGCATTTGCATGTTAAAAAGTATTATGTTATGTTTAAAGTGTTATATTAAAGGCAAGAAAGAGAAGTAAAAGTGAATTCGTCAAGCACTTCCCATCTCAACATCTGCTGTGACTATTTGAGAAGCGGACCAGATGCTGTCAAAGAAGTTCATGCCAAAACATCGAATGCCATGCTTACTGACAATTTTCACCATCTATTGGAGGTTTAAACCCCCTGCCAAGGGCTAGGCACTCCGTTAATCTAATCAATAATAAGTAAAAGTGAAATTTTGAATGGATAAATTTTAGCTAAGGTATACAAGCAAAAGATGTAAATAAATAGTAAAATAGGAAATTTTATTTTTTAAAAAAACATCTGAGTCATTCAATCTTAAATCAGCCATTTAAAATTCTCCGTTTGGCACAATTTATTATATCTTTACCTGGAGTAACAACAGACACTGAATTTTTAAAATTATTCAAAAGAACCCCACTTATAAGTTTTCATGACTGAAACCTGGAATCTGTGTCATTATATAGAAATTTCTCAAAGTTTTGTCTTTATCATTTATTGTTATACTGTAAACTAAATATTTTGTGAGTGCAAAAGTTCTACCCGTTTTTATTACCCATAAATAAACGTAAAATGAACAGTATTTATTATTATGCATAATCCCCCTTTTTGCCATCTTTCTGATTGGAGATAAATTCCACTGTGATAAAATTCCGTTGTTTTCACGTCAAAAAAGTCTTGGTAGCAGTTTTCTCAACATCAAGGTCATCAGAAGTTTTCTTTTCACAGAAGGAATTGTTTAAGGTACGAAATAATTGATTGCCAGTTGGTGCCAAGTCAGAAGAATAGAGTGGGTGGAGTAAAACCTTCTTATCAAAGTCCAGTAACTTTTAGCGAGTGATGCCAGCTGCATGATAACGGCAGCGTGTCGTTATCATGATGAAGGATAATACCTCGACGATTGATGAGACCTGGTCGCTTCGCTACCAAATTTGAATGCATCCTGTATAACTGTAAAAATAAGAAGTTAGCCTTGATCGTTTGGTTAAGTGACTGGAATCCCAATGGATTATTCTCTGCTCATCTGTCTACACACTCAAATCACTCTTTTGGAATGAAGTTCAGCTCTAGAAGTCAATGCAGGCAGATCAGAAGGGCGACACACAGCCCTACGACGGTTTATGTTACAATGCATTACCCATTTCTCATCTCCTGTCACCATTCGTGTCAATACAGCTCGTTTTTTACCGAAAAAGCAAGGAACCACAGTTGACAATTCGATCATCTCGTTGATTGGCTGTTGGGTTATGGAGAACACAACAATCCAAATTGATCACAAAACCCGTTCATACAGTTGGTACCAAGTCAAAAGAATAGAAACTGTCAGAAATAAAAGAATTGTACCAAGTCAGAAGAATACCAAATTTGAATGCATCCTGTATAACTGAAAAATAAAAGTCAACCTTGATTGTTTGGTTAAGTGGCAGGACTGTTTCTATTCTTCTGACTTGGTACCAACTGTACGAACGAGTTTTACGAGAAATTTGGATCGTTGTGTTCCCCATAACCCAACAGCCAATCAACGAGATGACCGAATTGTCAACGCCGAACACAACAATCCAACTTTCTCATCTCTTGACCGTTGTTCTGTTTATGTTGAAGGTATCTACTCATTTTTGCATGGTTGGGTTGGGTTTGTTCTTTATGGCTTGATCAAAATTGTCTTATCCAACGTGTGATGGCCGTCAGATCCTATCCTGACCTTGGCACCTTCTGTCTCCCTCCCAAAATTCACAAAACCATCGACGACTTATACTTTTGTTTATTACATCCTCCCCATAAACTTAAAAAACATTGCTATATGCTACGAATGCCGTGTTTCTATCGAACTCGTTTAACAAACTATGTCATTTATGCTCCTTCTCACTTTCCATGTTATACATTCAGAATCTTTTTTTAGATGATTAACTTTGCGTGACACGATGCACTTATATGTGGAACATCCACACATTTGATTAGCAGACGAATTGCGTCATTACAATGCCATGTGTGACGTCAATTCCATTGCAAATGTGCATATCCAAAAAAAAAACTTCTGCACTCACCCTATAAAAATTAATTTTTATAGGCTATTTTTTATAGATTTACTGTGGTTAGGCAACTTCGCTTTGCACCTCCGTTCGCCCGATTTGGTTGGATTTTCTTCGGAATGATACCTCATTTTTCATTTCGATTATTTTCTTTTATATTTAATTTAACTCGATTATTTTATTCAACTCCAAGAAACGGCAATTTTTCGCCGGGGTCAGCATTTAAATTATCCCAACATACGGGCTGTTGCCAAATAACGATTGACGAATGGAGTCTGATTTTGTGTCTACGCAAGCGTTATATATCAAAAACAAATAGCGGAAAAACTACGATTCTTGGTCTCTTAATTAGGCATCTTATAAAACCAGCAAATAAATTAATTTTTCCCCCAGTTTATCTGCTACTGATCAGTGAAAAAAAATCTATGAACTCATCTTGAAAACATTAATTAAACTATTCTCGTTGTTTTGTTTTTTTTTAATTTGTGAAAAATTTTGTATAATGATCTCAAAAGATGAGAGAATGCAACATAGAGTGTTTTTAGAAAATTGACTAATATTTTCAGAACATTTCGAAACTTAATAAATTTTATAAGATGCAAAACAAATTTCCTCAGAACGGCACTTTTTCGCACTCTTTTACAGTGCATAGGCATTTTCCCATAATCATTTTGAAACGATAACATGATTTTTAAAAAAAGTGCGAAAAATTATCAAAAACAACATAAAATATTATTGGAAAGAACGTTTATCTGTATTCAATTTTTAAATTCGGACATCTAAAGGCATTGCATCACCTTGAAACCTACCTTCTTCTTGTGTACTGAATTTCATGGTTGTAATGTGCTATGGATATTTTTGGATAGTGCAGATGAGTACACACACTCTTTATTATTTGTATCAAATATTTATCGGCCCATGCCTGGAAAATTTTTCCATTCCTAATCAACACATCCTTGGGCGGCACAAATGCATACACTCACACACATTCTTAAATTAATTATTATTGATTATAACTGCTATATAAAATATTTAGTATAAATTGGCCCTTTCCTGGAAAAGTGTCTATCCTTTTTCTCAGCTGTTTTTAGCTTCACTGTTTTACAGAAATAAGTGATTTTCTAGTATTTCAACATTTAAACTCTTGTGTGGAAATAAATTGTTAGTATACAAAATGCATTTGCTATTAGTCTCATAACTTCATTTTAAAGGATTTATTCGTGCTTTTTTTCCTATTGAATAATATATTAGTATCACACGTCTGAAATAAGTCATATTATCCAAATACTGTCACAATATTGTAAAATAGTTCAGCACAGGCATGATTAATGAATGTCTTATCAACAATATTGTGCAATATATGAAATATTCGAAAGGCGAGAAGGTTTTAAATAGCAGTGCTATTGTAAAATTACAATGCAAAACTAGTTGGAGCTGAATAATTAATTTTGCCTGTCCTTAATGTGATCACTTTCAAACTTAAGAATTTTTATAGTATTTATCAATAGATAACAATAATCGAATCGGATAATATCAACCTGTTTTTATCACGTAGAAAGAGAAAAACGTTTCCTCAGGAGCGTTATTTAATTCAAATGGAACAATTGAAGATCATTAATTTTTGTTAATTGACAGTTATTCCTGAGTAGATCATTTATATATTGCATATACTCTTGTTCTTCTTACAATTATATTTCATGCCACGTCTTAAAATTTCTATACGTTTATCAAATGTTGGTTTTTGTTGATTGATTTCCTTCAGCATATTCGTTCCATTGAATAAGCAATGTTTATTACTTATGGTACTTTTATGTTAGCCGGGCGCAAGTGGAAAATCGCCAAAGAAATTTGACATAATTTTGCATTGGTGATTTTTTACTTTAAAATCGCTGTAAGAAATTTGCCAGATTCTACCTTATCTGGCGATTTTTCGCTTGCGCCCGGCTAACGGAAGAGTACCTTATTTACAAACAATGTGGCAACTATTGGAATATGTTCGATAATAATCATCTGCTCCTCATAATACTTTTAACATACCTTCAGAGGGATTAGGACAACTAGAATATTTTTATTTAAGTTTTTGCACAAATTATAAGTATCCATAAACGAATCAGTTTCTGATCGTGTACGTTAATATCCGATCACAGGAACGTGTTAAGAAATATACCGCTTCTAGATATCTGCTTTGTTTATCAGCCAGGTCATTTGTACCAATTTTTTATGTTCTTCAATACTCTCTAAAATTCTTCACCACATTTCATGTTATTAGTAGGCCTTTTAAGCACGAATTATTCGTTGATTGCTAGAAGAATGTATTAAATACACCATCGATTAGTTTAAATGACATTTTTAAATCATGGCTTATCCAATTACCTGTCAGCAATGGATTTTTTTTAATGATTGATTGCTATATTTCAAATTATTTTTGGTATAGGCTACTTTTTCTAAAATCGCAGACAATTAACGTGCCTTCCTTATCAAAATTTATTAATTTATGATTCTGCTTTAGCAGTGTATATTGTAAAAATGGGGGGGGGAGGATATTGTAATGTTTATATTGTTTAGCCTCTGCATCTACAAAAATATGGAACATTCTACAAAATTATTTAAGCATTACTCTTAAACCATTATGTAACAATCGTCGGGGAACCAAAATAGATTCGGTTAAGGCAGTGTATGCATAGTTTGAACAAACTTGTAATGTCTTGGAAGATTTTATTGATGTAACAATTATAAAGCTCGAAACTAAAAGTTAATTGGATACAATACATGAAATACCATTGATTGTATGATGTTTACCTGTATGTTTTGCAATATTGTCCAAAAATAACACTATTAGCAAACTATTTCAAGCAAAGACGATTGTTCTTGACTCGACTTTCAATTTAGTTAGTCAAATTAAAACAGAAATTCAAAATTTAACACATTTTTAGACGAAGCAAAAAAAAAAGCCTAGCCCACAACGTAATTAGAACATTTTTCTGCAAAATGAATTCAAAAAAGAAAAAAATTATTTGCCAAATCAGCAGAAGACGAAGTTGTAAAAAACCCGGCTGAAGAATTTAGGTGTTATCTTACATAATAATCGATACGGTTATACAAATAGAAGATATATTTAGAAGTATACAAAATATTATTCCTGATTTCGAATTAATTACTAATATAAAAACTTTAGAAAAATATTTCATAAACTTTGTAAAATTTTATTACAAAAACTAGCATTCCCGTACCGGCATTGCTTGGGTAATGGAATTAGCAGGGGCTATCAGAGCTTGGTAACCTAGTTACGAAAATCCCTTATAATAATTACTTATTACCTAAAAAAATTTCTAATTTAAGGAAGGTCCCGGGGCCCTTGGACACCTTATATGCATACCCTTGTCCTTAACTGTTCTTAACGATCTTTTTAAAGTATTTATTTTCTTTGCAAGCGCAGGCCATCCACATTTTATTGTTATACCTACGTTTAAGCAAGAACTTCTTTGTATACTTCTTTTTTTTTGGGGGGGGGGGGGTTTCTGGTGCTAAAAATATTAAGCCGTTTGATGAACTGACTCTGGAGCAAGCTACATGAAAATTTTCGCCCCCCCCCCCAAACTGAAGCTACGAGATAACGAGAAGGGAATGTGAGATAAGGAGAAGTCAATCGTTATCAGTGGACTATAGGAATGCTATCTTCCTGGTCGCGTTCTTTTAAGCATTTTAAAATTTCGGTTACGTTCTCAGCCGTTACTTTTGTGATTTTGAAAATAAATGTGATTTTAATCTATTTATCAAGTTTGTTAGTTTTTATCTTATACGACAAACGAAGAAACTAAAATGCGCGTTTAGTTTCCCAAAGCTTTAAAGAGGTAACTTATTGTTAATTAGGGCTAAGGGCTCTAAATTTTCTTAAGAAATTGAATATAAAAATTTAAACACTTAAACAAAACTTCAAGCACATAAAATTTTCCCATAGAATCTTTATATTTATTCCCACGATTAGAAAACCTTAAAAACAATTATTGTTTTGCTTAAGGTAAAGAAGGAAGGGGAAAAAAAGGAAAAGAAAATGGGGTCGTTTCGATTCCAAATGATTTGAGAACTAATTCGATTTAAATTGGCTTGTCCGGAAAAATGCTAGAAAAGTTATCAGAAAAACATTTGATTGAATTGTCCCCTAACGTTTCACCACAAAGTACGTCTTTAATGGTAAAAATCACAGATGTTATTTCAAATACTATTTTCGTATGATCTTCAACACGTCCTGAAGAGGGGCAAATGAAAGAACAATTCACAGAAGTTGGAAATGGAAACTTTATCGTACTCATTGTCCTGAATAGTAAATGTAAAGGTGGCCCATAAAAAAGCTTTAATTTAAAAATCGCTAATAAATTTTTACGAAGCCTCTTACTCAGTAAAAAAAAAATCCTAAGCATCGTTTAATTGTAAAATGTTAACAGAAATGTTAAAGCAAAACAGTATTTATACAATATCCCTCTTGACAATATTCAAAATATAAACAATTCAGCAGCAATTAAAATACTGATTTGCTTGCCCAAAGGTATGTCGTTGTCTGATTGTAAAATAATGAGAGCTTTGATTTAAACCCGAATAACTTTTAAGTCGATTTTTTTAATTGTAATTTATTTTTAAACAGTTCTTAATATTCTACAGCAGCTTTCTTTCGAAGTATTCAAAATATTTTAGTGCCAAATGGTTAATTATAATTCTAAATAAAATGTATTATTTAATTCATTTTTACAGGCCAAATTTTTTTGTATCATGAATATTACAAAGAAATATTTTGACAATTACTTTTATTTGTTGCAGTCATAAGGCAAATCAGTTGCATAATGTAGTTATTACAGCATTACTGAATTATTGTAAAATATATTTAATTACAAAATTTTAATCATGCAGATAAATACCAAAATATCTCAGAAATTGAAATATCGTATGAAATTCCGTAATTATACAATTGTTTTTCTAATTACTGAAGAAACAAAATAATAACTCGGTGTTACTTATCGCTATTAATATTTTAAAAGCACATTTTAGAATATTGAAATACATTGGAAATGCGTTGAAAGAATCTCTTTTTCAAGAATTAAATCACTTGCATGTAATTTCGAAAAATAATTTCACATTGCTAGAGGGATTAAAAATTTTAAGAAACATATCACAATAAAAAAATATGTTAGACGAACACTTGCAATTCATAAAAATTATATTCTTATCTATTAAGCATACAATAATTTATTTATCATGTAATATTTACGTAGTGTTTCATGAACGTAATGTTTTCATTACGTAGTGATAATCAAAAATCCCCTAAAACACGATCCTATTTTCTGCGTTTTCAATCTATGTTATTTCGATCGACTGAAAGAAACATGCTCTTCGAAATCGAAGGTCTGCGATAAGCAACAGCTGTCACTCACAACATGAGATCTGCTAATCAACCAACTCCGCAGTGCTGAAATTACCTCAAAAGGGGAAAGCAAGTTATTTGGTAGCGTGCCAATCATTGTACTGTGTAAAAAATGTCGATATTATTATTGAGAAAATCTCAAATCTCTAAACCATATATTACTGCATTTTCGCTCGTGGGTTAGGACCAACCAACCAGCTTCTCAAAATCGTTTATCTAATGCAGTCTTTTCAAAAGCAGAAATTATTTCATAAGACGCGTAATTTTTGCTGGATTGCTTTCAAAATTATCAGGGTATGCTAAAGAAATGCCAAATTATATATAAAAAAAGCTTAATCTCATTTTTATTTATCAATGCATTAGATTTGTAATGTTGAAGAGGAAAACCCAATAAACGACAAAAAAGTTTTTTAAATGCGCAATTTTCTATCAGATTTTTACAATCATTCACACGATTTTGAAAAATTTAACCAATTTTATGTAAAAAAAATTGATTAAGTTATCTTGAAAAGTTTCAGCGTAATTAAATATTAAAGCGAAATTTCGTCTCTTCGTTAAAAAATTTGGCAAAAATTCAGCTTTAGAAATTCGATTTTTCTAATTATAGTGCAGTATTGTCTTTTAGGAAACATATTTTCTGTATTTCTCCAGCTAAGCGTCTATTTTACAGGACTGTTTAAGAAATAAGCCCGTCAAAATGGACTTTTATTTTAAAAAATCGATATTTAATTTTTGCATCGATATTTCGTAAAATAAATTATACCTCCGTGGTCTACGATAGAAAGTCCATCCGATTCCTCTGCGATATTGAGTATAAGTTGAACCGACGCTTAACGGTGGCGATTATAAACGCTAGACGAAATGGGATGCATCAGCGATCGCTGTTCTGAAATGCTGTGTTTCACTCGGAAAGTAGCATTACAGGTTTTAATTTCACAGAAATTAAGGGGTTAAAATTAATTTCTCCCGAGCTAATTGATATTTCGAAAAATCCTTTCTTAGGGGATACTTTCGTAAACATGTGGACATACCTGCCAAATTTCAAGTCTGAGGCTTCAGCGGTATATATATATATATCTATATATAATCTCAGGACATTGATTTTTATATATTTAGATTTAGAAGAAAACCTATGTTTTTGAAATTTGTTAGCTTCAGGGTCTGATTTTGAATGAAAGAGATTTCATTAACTCCCAGGACATATTTCAGTACATATTAAATAATTATTATTATGAGTTATTTCTAAAGACATTAACTGTGTTTAAACTTTTCTTTACATTGCCAGCCATTATCGCAAGTGCTGAAAGCTCTTTCAATAAATTATAATTAATAAAGAATCATCTTTGATCAGTAATGTATTCAGAACTCTTAAATTCATTTGCCATATTAAGCATCGAAAAAGAAATTGCAAAAAATGTAATTTTTCTGAAGTAATTGATTTATAGACAAAAAAATTATGCAACAATAATATATGTTCGTGTTTGCATTTTTTTTAAGATTCAAGTCAGTTAAATTCAAAATTAGGGCCCGAAATTGCTGTTTCCCTTTAAGTTCCTTCATATAGATGGCCGGCTCGGCGTTTGGGGTCCAAAATTTTGACAATATCAGGCGAATAAGTACATTAATCGCAACAATAAGGGACTTCTTTTAAAATCACTGTAACATTTCATTTTTTGAAAGAATTATTTCTTTTATTGATATCTTTTAAGAATTCGTCTTTCATTAAAAGATGAGAATTTTGCAATATTGTGCAACAGCATGGAAACTTTAAATATTCTTCACAGCGAAATGATGATCAATATTTCGAAAACAATATTGCAAATTTTGCATTAACAATAGAGATGCATAATCCACCTTTTTTGAGTAACAAATAATTTTGCTATTGTTATTTTTAAATATTTGTTCCAAATATCTGTTATTTCTATCATATTATTAATTGAAAATTATTAATTATTATTAAATTGAAAATTTATTAATTATAATTAATACTTAATTTCATAATATAAGAAACATGTGGTCGAATTAATTTATCTATTTCAACTTATTTTTTCAAATTCTTTTTCAATACTATTTATTTAATTTATTTATTTGAGTAAAGAATTTTCTGAAAGCGTTGAATTAAAAATAAATGCTATTTCTTTAAAATTTTCCATTTATTTCTAAATTCTACCAATAGATGGCGCCAGCGAAGCAAATAAACATCTTCATACGATAACGGATTGTCAAATGTGAATATTGGAAAGTCAAGGTCGCTACAATTGAGGGGAAGGGTGACTAATCATACTAAAGTGATAGTATCGTAAAGTGAGAAGTCACTGCTTCAATAGATTTCAGTGATAAGGAATTCATTGTTACGATTATTCCAAGAATATCAGACCTGTCACTTTACAACCCATTCACAGATTTCTCCTTTTAGCTTTATTCCCGTTAAGGAGACGGCACCCTGAGGACACAAGGGAAGAATGCTTTATGTTTCTATGACTTCCTTTCCTCCCCCTGGAGGGTCGGGGATTACCCGATAACCTTCTTTTCTTTCAGAGGTTTGGGCTCAGGCCGTTTTGAGATAACATATTGTCCATAAGGGGAGTTGTAAAAATTTGCTATTTTAGGTTGAAAGGAATCCACTTTTTTTATTACTGTTTCACTTACAACACATTTGACTATAGCCAACTTTAAGATTTTACATTAATATCGTACATAAAATTGAATCCGACTGGCTCCTTCAACGTCTTTTTGGCCCATTCATTAAAAAATAAGACTATCGTGTATTAGTTTTTAAGAATTACGAATATAATATTTTTTATTATTATTCAATGCATTTTTCAGTGCTTGAGGGTAAATTTATCATTACTGAGATAGCAACACAATATTGGGAATAAATTACTTGAATTTCAAATTGCAGTTTTTGAAGATTCTATCTCACTTTTTTCTGTTTTTGACAACGAAGAATTGTCTAGTGTTTATCATGGTGCATTAACTTAAGAAAGATTAATTTTATATTAATAATTTTTTTTAAGTTGGTTATTTTTTACGCATTATAAAATAAAGAGATCTCATATTCATTTTTATTAAACATATTTTGAACAAAAAAAAGGTTGTTTTGTGTAAATATTTATCATACAAAATGCATAGTTCAATGGATATGATTTTAAAGATCGTTGTAAAAGAAATCACTCCTTTCTTATATAGAATTAGAAGTAATCATTAGATTAGATGAATTGATTATTCTAAGCATAACTAATTTTATATTCATTCTATCGGCTTTTTGTATTCTTTAAAAAAATATTTTGAAAAATATATAAAACAACTTTTTTTTTCTAAAATGTCTGTTTTAAATACAATTTTAAAGAATAGATGACGTAATATATTTATCCATTGCTCTGAAAAGAGATTCTTTTAAAATTAAATTTTTCCATTTCCATCATAGTTTGATATTTGGTATATTGTTTACTACTTTTAAGTGTCACAAATTTAGTAAAGATATTGTTTTCCCCTTCTGGACAATAGAGGAATATTAATTCCACCCACCTGGAAACAGCATCACTGTTGCTTATTGAGCCGTATTTTCGCTTTGTGAGAATAGTTCATTCTTTTTTTCTATTTCTAGAAACAATTTAATTACCTCATAATTTCAAAACGCAGCAATTCTGTGTGGGAATTGAAAATCGATTTTTAATTGTTATGTATAACATTGCTTAAAACTTGCTTTAAAAATATATTTAAAATTTTTGCTTTGATGAGGTTCTAGCTGTTATAATTTAAACGTGTAAGATCTTTTGAACTTTTTTAAAAAATTATAAACTTATTAAAATATTTTTTATTCATATTATGGTAAAATTATTTCTCAAAATTAGGGATTAGGACAAAAATTTCCTGAAAAAAATGTATATATTTGCATAAATTTTATATGGGGTGAATTTATTTCTTATTCTGCTATTAATTTGTGTTTGTATTTCTAAGAATAACTAAGACTGGTTTAATTTCATAGTATCGAAAAAATAATACTGTTAAAATATTTTATAACCATTAATGAATTAAAATCTTTATCATTTACTTTGCCATCATCATATCACATTTCTTTATAATAAAATGTCGCGAATACTAAGTTTGCTTCTCGTAACCTCCAAAAAAATAAGATTTTTACTCAATTTTTTTTTTCATTAATAGTCTTATTCTACTACACTATTCTGCAAGTTTACCGTAGAAGAGCTTGAACTTTTAACTTTTTACAATTTTTCTATGAATTAAATTTTTTTCTTCATTGTCATTCAGCAAATATATATATTCTTTTGTTTTCATAAAAATTAAGAAGAAAATAATTTGATTTTACAATAAAATAATAACTAAGTAAGACTTATAGGATGTGCAACTGCATTAAATTTCAAATTATAAGAAATGACATTATACAATAAGCGACAAATTTAGTAATTAATATCATTACCTGGAATAAAATTTTAAATCAAATTTAAAAAATTCCTAGTGCCCATTCAAATGTCATTTAAACACATTTTTCGAATATTTTATGAACTTTCTTTTTTGTATAAGATCGCATAGTCTCCTGCCACTTTGTATTTTAACTTCATTTATTTCTTTGACATTAAGTCAGATAAACTATGTTTTGAGAACATTTTGAATTGAAATTTACAACAATCACAATCAAGATTAATGAATCAAATATATTCACCAGAGGTTTAAAAAAGAGATTCTTAAAAATTATCAATTTCAAATTTAGTAAATTATTAAAAAAATATTCTCATTGCAATTGTTTTTTTTAAATTTAAAACTACAGCTTTTAAAGATAATAAGCCGAAAATAAAATAAAACTGCAAATATCAGAAAGAGTCATACAGAAAAAACCTATTCAATTCTCCACATGTGTTCGGTAATTGCCTATTTAAAAGAAAGATATTGATCCTTTTCTTCAGATAGTTTTTCTTGGAAATGGAGTCCGGAATAAAAGGAGGTAAAATAAGTAAATCCACGAAGTGGGCGAATGAAGGGCAAACCTCCCAAGCACAAAAAATTTGCTAATTTTCAGTAAACCTTTTGTCCACGCACCAATTTTAATCAATAGGAATTTTGAAAATTGCTTTGTTTCATATTTAACACACTTTGAAAAACAGATGGAAAAGTATCTGAATGAAATTTCATTTTACCCATTAGGTTGCGGGAACCCAAACTCAGAAAAGTTCCTTTGAATGCGGGCATTCAGTGAAGAAAGATAGCATATGTTTTTCCCTTCTTTTAAAAACGATTGTCCGATTTCGACCACCTGTAGTGTTAATTGGTCATCTATTCTCCCCGTCTTAACCAGGTTGCTTTTTTGCGGTTTTACTGCAGCTGATCACTTCAAAAATCTTTTTATCGCAGTTTTTTTTTTTTTTTTTTTTTTTTTTTCCTTTTTCTGAAACCTTTGTTTACTAATTCCGTATGAAAAAGGATTAAGTTAAATTTCATGATATTATACAATTTATAAATAGGTTAATTGAAGTATAATTACTTAGCACATTAAACAAATTGTTGTTGTTGTTAATTTTTCCTTCATATTTATGATTAAATAAATTTCTCAAAGCTTACTGAAGCTGTAAATTTAATTCTTATAAAGCTTGAACACATCATTGTGAATTTTAATTTATTTTTCTTCTAACTCATTTTTCTATATTAAATGTAATTATTTATATATCACTTATAGATATCGCAATTGATTTTTTAAAAAGTATTTTCATTTTTTCCGCTCAAAACACAGGTAACAATCCTTTGATATTTTGTAAATTAAATGTATCTGCAAAATGTCAGATGATTGTCTGCTATTTTGTAGATTTGAATTAATTAATATTAACATATTGAGCTCATAAAATCGAATATAATTTTTATTTCTAACATATTTAGAAAAGTTTTTAATATAAATTACTAGTAACGTTTCTTTATTCTATTGTCAATTCTTATAATTTAAATTGCTTTTTTTTCGAGAATTTCAATTACTCAAAACAGTGTAATATTTTTGAAAATTGCGCTCTATTTTCTAGACAATCAATAACTAATTTATGACAAACATTTCTTTTTCTGCATAAAAATTTACTAATTTGTAGATAATCAACAGATCAAAGACATTAATTTTAAACAAAGTAAGATTATATATGGTTTACTTAGAATTTGATAGATAAGATTTCATTGCTATAAAATTATATTGAAAAGTTGTTAACATAAAAAAATCTTCAAAAAATCCTTAATAAATAAAGCTAGCATTGTAAATGATCAGCATTTCTTAGTATCTGCTGTTACTAACAAATGATGCGGTATTTTTGCAAGCAGATTATTTAGATTATATTTCAGAAATGTTTAAAATTAAATCTAGAATTCCTGCCTTTTTTAACCACATACTTTATCTTATCTTATTTTATTTCAGTATAAATATTTCTGGAAAAATTTAAATGTCTAGTAACTTTTCAGTGAATTGAAATGAAGGAATAAAGATTTTAATTTTTTTCTTATGATGTTGGAATGCGTTAAAAGCTACTAATTATTATTTTTGATATATTTTAAAAGCCTCTTTCAATATTGTAAAATTAGAATTAGAATTTTTAATGAATGATTGATTATAGATAATTAAAGAAGTCGTTTCCATAAATCATGAAAAATAATAATGAAACTTACAGTTTGCTTAAAAATCAAAATCCAAACATATTTTTAGCCTGAATATATCGTTCAAGCACTTAACTTTAAAGCAAAAAAATTGTAAGTTGTCAATTCTTTAATATTGAGTTAGAATAGTACATTAGTGATTGGAATGTAATTATTCCCGAGGTTCCGGTCATTGAGGGAGGGGAGGCATGAATACAGGGTGAAAAAAAACAATTTTTTTTTTTTTTTTTTTTTTTTTTTTTTTTTTTTTTTTTTTTTTTTGCTCTGTGACGAATTGATATAAAAGATGTAACAATTTATCTAGGTTTCCAATTATCTTCACTACACCATTCCATCAGAAATGAAATTTCTAGGAATTTTTGATTCAAATATTTATTATTCGAATAAAAATATAAACGTATATTATCATAAAATTCTAAAATTTAAAAATTAACAACTTATAATGTTAGAAAATTAAGGAATGGAGGAAAAGAATATTTTCAATAGAGTACTACAAACAAATGAATGCCGCCAAAGCAGGGTTCACAAAACTCACCAGCGCCAACAATGATTATAACTACATCTGGACGAAATCTCCTGACCCTAAGGGGTATACCACAAAAGGGCAGGGATTTTTATGAGGCAATTACGGTCGGCCGGGAAGTTCAAGTGGGGGAGTGAAATCCAAACTCGTTGCTGGCACAGCAATAAGGAAAAGTAAAAAAAAAAAAACTTGGTACAGCAGTAGTACCGCCCGTAAGCTGATGTTAAATAATACTTTTCTAA
>JAOUZG010004552.1:5390027-5456904 GCA_026289955.1 Argiope argentata | reverse complement strand
AAAAAAAAAAAAAACTTGGTACAGCATAGTGATGGGAAATCTCGTTCATTTCAAAGATTCGACTCAAAATCGTTCGTTCACCAATTTGACCCGTTCGTTTCAGGTCGTTCGCGAACGACCTTTTCAGACTCATCGAACGAAAGAATCAACTCTTTCGTTCGCGAACGAAAGAACTGGACTCTTTCGTTCGCGAACGATTAAACTAGACTCTTTCGTTCGCGAACGATTAAACTAGGCTCTTTCGTTCGAGAACGAACGACTTTGTTGCTTCTGTGCTGACTCATTACGTCACTTCCAAATCCGGAAATTTCCGGTTGTATTGTGATTATTGTGTTTACTTCTCGACGCATGTGTTGTTGTTTTGCTAAATAGATTGTTCTTTCTGAGAAATATGTTATACATAAAACAGAAAAGGGGGGAATGCTTACACTCTTATGATTCTATTCCCCTTTCGAAAGACGGGATGACTGTCTAGGTTTTGTAATTTTAAACATTAGTTATTTTACTGCCTGAGATTACAGTGTTATTTAATGGTGTCTGTAATGCTTTTTAAAAACGTTTTTTTAGGTCCAATTTTACTTTTTATTTTATTATGAAATTTTTCCTTTTATTTATTTATTTTATTTACGTAATTATTTTAATATGAAATTTTGTCAGTACGTAGCTTTATTATTACGTTTAGATAATTCCATAAAAAATAAAGCTCAGTAACCACAGGCACTATTTTAACTTTTGAGATATTATATCATTATTTATAATATTATTCAATAATTTTTAAGTAACATTAGTAATATTTTTATCATGTCAGAACCTGATGTTGTTTTTGAGATGAGGTACTTAGGGTCAACAAAAATCCATAGTCGAAAAATAAAAATTTTATTATCTACACGAGCATCTCGAAAAAATCAGCTTTTAATAATGTATTGCCATTGCATTTACAAAGCTCCAATTTTTAAAAAATAAGTTAATTATTCCAGCAAATAAAACCTAGAAAAATGTAACTTAGAGCACATGATTATATAAAATGTAATAAATAGGAAATGTGATATATTTTTTAAAATAAAAAAGTGACTAATTCAATGAAACAATTAAAACGAGTAAAAATATTATTTAACTATCACAAGCACAGGTAGATTTACCGTTCGAGAAATTATGTTCTGATATGATGCATTGAAATATGCACGATTTCATTTGAATCTTTTCAATTTATTCCTCTTTTAAGTTATTTTTACTTCCTGGAATATATGCCAATAGTCGTATGAATTGAATTAAGGACAGGATTCACTTTGAACTCAATTTTTGGACAAGCACCTTTGTATAAGTATGCATATGTAAACTGGGTATTTTCTAATTAAAGTATTTTTTCAGTTTTATAAAAATGCATAGTTTTTGCTAAAATAATTCTTAAAAATTATTTATTAAATTTTAAAATTTATTTTTGTATTCACAATACACAGACTATTGTAAAATTATGCCTATTTTGATTTGACAAAAGCGTAGAAATGAATATATATATTTGCATATATATAAACTATTAATACTAAAAAAATTAAGTCAACTTTCTGAAAGTGCAGACTGGCATGCCGTAAACTCTATGACGAGTTTGGCAGAAAATTTGACAGATGTTTATAAAATATACACTAGGTATGTGTACCCAAACTTTAACTATCCAGCTTTTATCGTTCTGTAGTTCCCATACTAACTGACGTTTAAAACAGTCAGATAGACAGATTTCTTCTACACTGATGTTACAGAAAATTTGATTGAAATGTAAGTTTGGTGCTAAGATCTTATACCAAATTTCATCCATCTAGCTCAAAAGGCTTTTGCATTATTTTTGTCAAACATAGACATTTTCTGAAAATGTGTTTTCTAATTGAAGGATGAATGAAACGTGGAGATTCATTAAAATCTTGAGTTCAAATTTTTTTGTCAATTGCAATATATATATATGTATATATATATATATATACATATATATATATAATATAAATTTTTTCTTAAAACCAGAGCGAGATAGTATATTGCAGTGTTTCAAAATTTAACAAAACAAGAATATTTAAGCAAATAAATAATAACATAAAAGCAATTTTAAACAAATGAGAATGAGCACCTTTCTTTCTTTCTTTTTTTTCATTTATAACTATTTTTACAGCTGAAAAATAATTGGATTCAATGATACAATAATAGATGTGACATATTTATTTATTTATTTACTTTGAAAAAAAATTATATATATATAAACTTTTAAAAAATAAGTAAATAATTTATCATGACAGCAGTGCACGTGACTTAAATAAAATTTATTTTATATTTTTTTTATATTATCTTAAATTTACGAATAAAAGAGCACGCAAAATACAAAAAGACAAATAAAATGTTCGAATCGATTCATTTTAAGACTATATTGTATTATAAAGTATTTCTGAAATGTTTTTTTAATTAGTAGTATTAAAAGGTAAAATTTGGTATCATAACAGAAAAGTCGTAATATACTCCAACATTTTTTCAATAAAAATCTTTTACAATTAAAGCTTCCTGAAATCTCGAATATAAATAAACGGCAATGCCCTCCTCCATCTCCATCCACCAGAAGAAGAAGAAAATTCCCACACTTTCTGATTCCAGGAATTGAAAAATGTTATCGCTACCTCCCATAAAATACTTCCTTTTTACTAAACGAGTGTCCAAAATTTGTTGTGATAAAAAAGATAAACGCCGTGTAATCACCCAAGGTCAACTACTAGTCTTTTGCTAAGCGACATTGAAACATCTGCCTCCTCTCCCCTCCCCCCTGTTTTCCCATTCTTTTGCGGACATAACCACCAACATCTTATCTCTAGGAGGTTCAGGCATGAAATTAGCAAGTTCCCCACAGTCGTTCGTAAACAGGAATAACCAGGTCCACACACTCGTTCGCGAACGACTGTGTGGATCCACACACTCGTTCGTAAACAGGAATAACCAGGTCCACACACTCGTTCACGACCGACTGTGTGGATCCACACACTCGTTCGCGAACGACTGTGTGGATCCACACAGTCGTTCGCGAACGAACGACTAATCCAGAAAATGGCGACCCGACTCAGTTCGTTCACTTAGATGACCCGTTCGTTTTGACCCGTTCGTTCGCGAACGACCCACCTCTAGTACAGCAGTAGTACCGCCCGTAAGCTGATGTTAAATAATACTTTTCTAATGCCTTCACATTTTAAATCTTAATTCTTATAGAAAAAATTGACATGTTTTGAAGAAAATTAATTTTAAAGATTTTATTTTCGTCTATATCATTTAAGAAGGCATCAAATCTCCAAAAATGAAGTTCATTTAAATTGAAAATTAATTTCAGTCTTTCTTCAAAACAATTTCTTTTGCAAATAATAATTTAATGCGGAAATGTTTGTAATCATAAGAAAGCTGAGAATTACACATACATATATGAGTGCCAGAACAGAAGGCACGACGTATTTAAATTAGTATTTTCAATTCATATATATATATATATATATATATTGAAAAAACTTTGCAATTTTTGCCCTAAATTTCTGAACTTTTTCCAAATGCTCTCAATCAATAACAAATTCCCAGAATGAAATAGTCTTATCTATAATAAAGAATTGACAATAAAAAAATTTAGAATCTTTAATAATTACAACAAAATCGATTACCTTCCCTTTTTTTAGAGTAGCAATGTCCATTATTATTAATTTCGCGTTGAGAAGATATTAGTAAAATTCATGCGAATTTTCCCCCCCTTCTCTCTTATTTAAAAATGCAATTATCAATAAAAAATATTCAGCAAATTTGATATTTGGTTAGTAATTATATTCCAGGTATACAGTTTTTTAAAGCGCTAGAACTTTTCTCATTTTAAATCATTACATTATAAATTTTATTTTCTTAATAAAACATATTTAATACATTTTTATCGGCAGTAAGTTTAGAATATAACATTTCATGCTATTCCATTTGCACAAAATGTTATTTTATTATTTACTTCCTAAAAGAATATAATTTTTAAAAGACACAAACACGCATTTATCTATATACTTGCTACACGATACCGATTTTTTTAAAACGTTTTCTATGAAACACGACAAAAAATGTTACAATAGAGATTTCTTAAAAATGCAGAATTTATTTGAAAGTATAAGAATGTTAATTCGAAGGTATTTTAGTTTTGATAATCAATATTTCTTAATTAAGAAAATTTATGGATTTTTTAAAACAGTTTCTATGCATTTCTTTTATTAAAACTTTCTCTGAAAATATAAAATATAATTTCACTAAAAATAGTATGTTGACAATAGAATATAGAGTATGCATGGCTGATAATCTAAAGGCTGGTTGCATTCAGCAATTTATCTTCCTTTACTTTCAGAAATTTTCTTTGATTTTTTAACCCCTTCGCAAACAATGTCGTTCTAACACGCGCATCGAATTAATGAATTTTCAGTTTTAAGCCTGCAACTAAGTGAACAGAAATAAGCATTTAAAAATGCAAAAATCGCCTAGAAAGGCTTCAACATCTCAAATGCTCATTATATTATTATAAGAATCAAGATAACAATATACTTATCTAAGATAGTATGCGTCATCTTATTAAACTAACAATTTAATTAAAGCAGATTTGTATGTCAAGGGGTTAAAAGCTTCAATCTAAGTTTAGATTGAACAAGACAGTATACATTACTGATATTTTCTTGAAATGGCAATTTTGCATATTTATGAGATTATATTTTTGAGTCTAATTATATCAATTCACTTTTATATAATTAGTTAACACCTTAAAACACGAAGAAGAAAGAAAAAAAAACCAGCAGAAATATTACTTTAATTGTTAATTTATTTAAGTTCTTTTCAATTAAAAATATTTTAAAGAAAATCAATTTAAAGCAAAAAGTGTAAATAAATTTTGTAAATGTTAACATTATAAATTATTTCCCGATAAATTCTGAAATCCACAAAATTTTAACAAGCGAAGCATTTTTTTTCCTTTATCACATTGCCAACCATAATATTGATGATATCTAAACAAATTTATTGATATATACGTGATTCAAGCCTTTACGTTCTCTGTTATAAAATTTAAAAAAAAGTATTAAAATTCGCATGAATATATGTGCATCTTTCTCAAAATATTTTTATAAATCAATGAAGAAAAATTTATCATTGGCAATTAATTTAAAATGGTCCTTTAATTTTTAAAACAGCTTAGTAAGCCATAATTCTGACTTTAAAAACTGGGAAATGCTTCAGAGTAACGAAATTCTCATGCTAACCAGGCATAGAAAATTTAATTATGAGCTTATTAAATAGCTTCAATCGTAGATATTTAGTAATT
The DNA here is from genome assembly GCA_026289955.1 of Argiope argentata. Classification (NCBI taxonomy): domain Eukaryota; kingdom Metazoa; phylum Arthropoda; class Arachnida; order Araneae; family Araneidae; genus Argiope; species Argiope argentata. The sequence goes on along the minus strand of JAOUZG010004552.1, from coordinate 5,451,560 downwards.
ATAGTATTTATATCCAGATAAGAATAGATATAAATCTTTACTAATTTTGTTTGAAGCATTGAATATCGACAGAAACTTGTTTAAAAACACAAATTAGTATTTTTCTGTGAAGATGAATGCGGAAGAAATCTAGTTATCGTAAGATTAGCCAAGCCGCGTATAGCTTCCAGCGATGGGGAGAGTTGACTCTTTGTGAAATAGGAAGCTCACTGCGTGTGATCAAAAGTCCCACCACCGGCCACCTGCCCCAACTATTTGTGTGTGGGGGGGGGGGCTGTTCCTGGAAAGAGCATCAGTGGGTAAGGGACTTTTCAAATGCATGATTGACATCTGTTTCGAGAGCGTCCATTGGACAGATCGTATCGATTGTTACTTTCTATTGTGATCCGAGACCTAAAATCGAAATATCAACCAATAAGAGCTTATCAGTGATTTGAATCACACCCATTTTTGAAAAGTATTGGTCACTGAGATTTGTGACTTTTTGATATTGGTTACGTAATAGCCGTTTCTAAAATATTCGTCATCCCTAATTAACAATACTGATCTACGCTTCGGTGATGATACTGTGATTTCCTTCTTTACTATATAAATATTATCTAATTATTTACTTTATCTTAAGTGATCATATAACCAGAATAAATTTGACATATTTTGTACTGGATTTTTCTTTTGCATCTTTAATAAAATGTCTTAGACTACCCTTTATTTATTATATAGATTAAAATAAATTCTTAATAATTTTAAAAGCTATCTTGATACAGTTAACCTTAAACTGATTACTCCAACTCCCTGAATTCCCACGGACAAATCTGAATGACCAGATGGCAGCAACAGCAAGACTGACGGAAACTATGGTTGATCAGGACCATCAACGGCCCAATCTCTCTCTTAAGAAGTACGCCCCATCATCAATGGGAGGAGCCAGATTTCTACCTTTTTCTACACCCAGTATAATAACGACAACCAATCACCATGCCAGAAGCTTATCAATCTTAATAACGAAGTCTCTTCGGAGGGTATCTAGATATAGTTATGAATTTAAAAAAAAATTGTGTTTCTTTTATTATATATAGACTTTGCTGAAATCATTACATACATAACTATGTTGAGCAATTCATGTTTTATGAAGAACCGTGATCATCTTCCTCCTAATGCTAAAACTTTGCAAATGGTTACAAGATAAATCTAACATAAAAATGATAAATGTAAAAAAATAAAGACTTTCTTAGTATTTTATATTTTAACCTGCGGTTTCTTTAACCTACTTCTATAATTCATTCCAAATACAAATCTTAGTCACAAAAGTAAATCTGATAAATCTTGAATTTCAAAATACATTTTTGATTCGAAATTATAAAAAAAATACATTAATTAGAGCAGATATTCAAAATTAGATATGGAGAGGCATCATAGCTAAACTCTGTATTGAAACGATTCTTTATTTCGTCATTCAAAGTCCGGTATTCAAAATGAAATTATACGATGTCTCTGCATTATAAGGCGTCTTAGGTGTAATTGCTTTCATTAAAACAAAATTAAATAAAAAAACATCTGTAAATTAATTTTCCTATTTTTATTGAGACCTATTCATTACAATGGAGATTTATTAATGATTCATTTTCATTCTATTTTTTATTAAATCTTAATTAGAATTTCCGTTAAGCAGAAGAATTAATGATGCCATCTATAATTTCTTTAGAAATAATTTCCCTGAGGAATAATTTTTGGGCCTCTAGTAATAGATTAAATTTTTATATGAAATATTTGTTGCGACATAAATCATAAATATTTTCTTTAAAAATAATGTACAAGTAGTTTAATAATTATAAACATTATATTGTAAATAGCTGTAAATCAAAATTGCCAGCAGTGATATATTTTGGAACTCTTGATTTGGATGTTGTTAAATAAAACGATACTAGAATTTGAATGAAAATAAGGTGATGTAGTTTGATATTATTTATAACGTAATAAGATTTTGCTTTATAATAAGTTTGTCTGCATTTCATTTTTGTTGTCACATGAGCACAACATATTTATTAAATTCATCGACCACTGAGCTGATTCATTTTATTACTCATAATGATTCAGTCATTATAACAAAATTTAAAATATGAACTGTTTTTAAATAATTATAGCTGTTATATTCTATATTAAAAAATTAGAATAAGTGTTACAAATATTTATGCAGAGTTCTTCGAAAAAAAAAGGGTATTTTTAAATAAGAAAATAGTTAGCTAAAAACCAGAAATTAAATTTAGGTGCATCGAATTCTAAATAATATAAATAAATCATATTCAAGAACATAAATGTAATTTTTTCCCGTTGGTCATTCAAATCTAAGGTTAGCAGAACTGTAACTTTTTGCTACTATTTCTGAAAATAAGTTTTAAAAAAAGAAAGAGTTTTAAGAATTTTTTGTCTCCCAAAGTGTCAAATATTTTATATACAAGTCAATTTGAGCTGGATTTTGTGATATTTTTCCAATGATAGTGGTGTTTGGCAATATTTTTCTTTTTGATGCCTGCATGTGATTTCTTCGCCGCTCAGCAATACCTTTTATAAACCTCTATAGATATGTTGTTAGATACGGCAGTCCAATTTTTTTAAAAATTTTTTTGGTAATAAATATTTAGTCTAGGCTATTATTTCGTTATCGTTATTTAAATTTGAAATACTATTAAAATTCATCATTTCGCCAAGTTTATTTATTACATTTAAGCTGAATTAAACCTTTTAATTCGTTACGTTACGTTCATGGTTCCTCCAAGAAATATTTTTACAGTGGAAGAAATATTAACTGCCGACATTTAAACAATTCTATTTTATAAGTCTTTTAATGGATGTTTCTTTATTATGAGTACGAATAAATCTAAAGTAATCATAAACATCACAGTCGTATGAACCATGCGTTGTTGAGACTTTATTTTCTTATTAGTCACGAAAAAATATGCAACTTATTTCAATATGCAGACTGTTTTACTTATTTTATGTGGGCAAGTCTGTATATTTTTTGATGTCTACATTCTTATAACGAATACCAATAATTCAAAATTCAATTAACTTGACGTTTTTCTCTATATAAAAGCAAGATGAAAGATTAAAAAAAGCATGTATAATCAGATTATTGCATCTAGAACTACCAAAACTGACTCTCGGCTACTTCTTGGACAAGGAAAAATATCCAGATTGGGGATTTTAAAATCTCAAATGGATTTTTAACTAAAAAAATTAATTTATATCTCTATTTTCTTTAACTTCCTGAGCATATAATGCAAGCACAAATTTTACCACTTTAAACTACAAAAATTAGTTTTTCAGAAATAGTATTTTTTTTTAATTTCAAGAACCTTTTCCAAAGTAATTTTTAAAATCCGACTACTTTGTAACTATGATTTTTATTGCTGTTTATTTGTCAAATAACTTTATAGCTTCCATGACGTTATTCATTATTCTAAATAACTTACAATAGCTTAGCAAAACATACTCTGAAGAGCCAGAAAAGCTGGTATAGCAGATCGTATGTAAATAATGAAAATGTTTAGCTAATCGGCGTAATGCAATCCTGTCGACAGTGCGTATATAAGACAACAGGTGTCTGAGGAGGCTATTACATTCCTGCTATTATAATGGCGGGTTATAAAGATTTAAGCGATTTTAATCTTCAGCGCACGAGAGATGGAACACAGTATTTCCGAAGTAGAGATGAAATATAGACTTTCGAGGATAATCATCATACCAGATTTCCGATAAAACTTCAAATCTCCGACAGTGGTGCGGCTTGCAAAAGGCTTTGATAGAAAGGGATCATCGACACCCTTTAAGAATCGCTATACGAGGTAGACGCTGAATACTTTTACAGGTTGCTTATGATTTGATCGCAGGTCCATCAACAAGTGTCAGTGTGCGCACTGTGTAACGTAACCTAATTGATATGGGCTTTCGCAGCCGCAAACCATCTCATGTAACATTAGTGACTCAGTGGCACACAGCTCTAAGCCTTACTTGGGCTCGCAAGCAAGGCCATCGGACTCTTATTGATTGGAAAAACGTTGTCTGGTCTGACTAGTCCCGTTTTTTCACGCTTCCAAGTGTATAGGGTGGATAGCTGTATACAGGTGTAGAGTAAACTCCACACTCGTATACAGCTATCCACCCTATACATCTATGGATTTCTCATTCTTATAACAAACTGTTGAAGCTGGTGAAGGCAATGTGTGTGTAAGGGGCTTGTGGAGGTGTCAGTAAATGGGTAAACTCATCCATGACAGGTCAGCAGTACTTTAATATCCTTTCTGAATTTCTACATGCATTCATGTCCTGTGAGCATTCTGACGGACGCTCCCAATTCCAAGAAAATAATGTGCCACCCCACGAGCCAGCAGTAGCAAAGCGAGTGGCTCTAGGAATATCCTACTGTCTTGCCCCCTCCCCCCAATTTTCTTGACTTGAAGATTATAGACTATATTTTGGATATTTTTCAATATGCTGTCCTTAGGATATCTCCGCCACCACGCACTTCTATGGCATTGTGGACTGCCCTGCAAGAATCATGGTGTGAATTGTTCACAGAATATCTTCACAACTTATTTGAACCTGTCATGTCTAGTTTACCATGGCGGCGTCTCCGGATAGCCCTAGGCCCGAGCTCGCAACTTGATGGGTCGTAGCTGAGTAATATAATCATTGAGGCAAAGTGACATTTCAGACGAGGGTTGTTATCTGGCTTATAAAGTTTTCACCACAGATCTATGCCACACGTGCTCGCGGGGGCTTTGCAAATATCAGATTGGTGTACCAGTTTTTCTAGCACTTCACGTTATCATAACGGTGTTGGAAGTTTTGTGCTTATAGGGTTGTTATAAAGAATTTTTGTTGTTGTAATAAAATTCAAACATTTTTTTCTTTCAAATATTTCACTTGCGTGTTTTTAGCAATGCTAATATGACCGGGGGGGGGGAGGGAAAGAGAGAGATTTTATCGCTCTCTAACTATTAATTATAGATCCCAGTCTTTATTTTCATTTTCATTAGATTGATAGATTTTTAAGCCTGGAAAAATTCAATCTGTAAGTTGTAAGATCCAAAAATTATCGCATATTTTAAAATTCTCTCACGTTACGATGTTTCGGTATAGAGAAACCAAACTCTCTCTCTTTATTATTGAGTGCAATTTGCCCAAATGTTGTAAATATAACGTTTTAACCATTCCGACAGTGAAGAAGTATTTGTTATTTAACCCTACAAAAGAAAAATATTTAATATCATTAAAAAAGTTAAACAAGAGAGGTAGTTATATTAAATTTTCTTCCTTCCTCATTTTCGCTTGAAATTTTATCAAACGTAAATTATAAAATGTGAGAAAATTTTAAGATATAAATATTAAAATTTGAACATGTATTTTAAAAATAAATGCCATATAATTTTATTTTTTTAGCAATAAATTCAAGAAGAGTGAAATGATGAAAAAAATCGACGACTAAACGACGACGTGCATTTGCTTCAATATAAACTCAATTTATACTAAAAATCTTCTTAATTCAATCATTTATAATATAATTTGAAAATTTAATCGATTGATATGACTTTTTAAAATTTTTATTTCTGAAATCTGAAAAGAATCAATGAATTACGTCAGCTGAAAGCAGAGCCCCAGGTGGCTTCAGTTAAATTTGCGAAAACAGAAAAGCAACCTGTAAGCCGGTCTAAAAGCCGCGAAAATAGCGCCCTCTTTTACATGTGTTGTACAGCTTCTCTTTAGAACAAGAAAGAAGACTTGATCCTTTATTGTCGGCTTGTTTCGCAATAGAAACCGTAGAATCATTCATTGAAAGAATTGCGTTTTTTCTGGCTTAATAATAGGATTCTTTACCTGATTTATTTGTTTTTTTTCTTCATAATTCAATTGGAATTGAAAAATGGCCGATCAACTCCAGGTACTGTATTACGTTAAGCCTACTTTTTAATCGAATCTTGAGAACCGTTAGAGTTCTTTACAGTTTTTTTCTCTAAAATATTTAAAATTTGCATATAAATATATCAAGTAATATATGTTTTAGCTTTGTTTAATGTGTATAGTTAGTTTAATTCAATGTTTTTATATGAAGAATCCATATGTAGTTGTCCTGTCATGTTTTGAAATTCTCTTTCTTAAAATGAAATTACGTCATCGTGTTTAAAATAATTGTAGTTTTAATAGGATCTGTGCTTCAATTATCTATTTATCTTAAATATTGAGACACTCATTAAAGAATATTGACTCATTAACTGTTCAAAATTAGTTAAGGCATAGCTTTGTAATAATATTTGTCTACTTAGATTTTGCTGCATTTGATTTAGATGTGAAGAAGAGACTAGAAAGAAGGGAATTAGATTAGATAATCAAATTGTCAGTGAATCCAATACGAATAGGAACTTATCGAATTCTTTTGTGTCTGAACATGAAAGCAAAAGAATTTGCTATGATGCCGAAATTGTTTTGAATACGGCGTAGTTAATGGCTATATGGCACATGAAGAAAAATAAATAGTTGATAACTGAGCGCAATATTGCTCTTTTGGATTTAAGATCAGTATAAAAAGGATATTTTTTTATGTGCTTGTGTATTGAACTTCAAAATTCATGGAGTGATAGGGTAAATTAAAAAAAAGTCATTATGTTAGTTTTGTTTTATTTATATAAGCATAGATAAATGAATGCATTTATTTCAGCAAGTAATAAATCTGCAAGTTTTGTTTTGATTAAGAATTCTTTTTTTGTGTCATTACTACATATTATTCTTGTGAAATCTTGATTTCTGCATGAATTATTTTTTTAAGGAGCAGAAGGCAGAAGGTGACAGTGGTTCTGAATACATTAAACTGAAAGTGGTTGGACAGGTAAAATATTTTTTATACGTGTAGCAATGAATTTAAGTTACATTAAATGAGTTTTCTTCACCTCCTGTTTTGAGATTTTTGTTGAATCAAATAGAAATTATTCAAACCAATTTTATGTATTCGGATATCCAAATGTCCTTTTCTTTTAAGAATAGATATATAAAGAAATAATTTTCAGCCACTTTTTTTTAAATAACTATTGAGATTTTTGTATGGATAATGGATATATATGTTAAAAGATTTGGAAAACCTACCTACCTAAAAGGAATATCTGAATAGCTTTGGTCTTTATAGTATTTATGACTACAAGTATTAGAATATCATCCGAAACATTAACATATTATTTTAGCATAGATAATAATTTAAATAAAGAATATAGTGACAAATTTATACTACTATTTTAAATGTGAAAGTTTGGATGGATGAATGTTAGTCTATCACTTCAGAACAGCTGAATGAAATTTAGCACTGAGATAGATTAGTCTAGAGTAGGACATAAGCTACTATATATTCCAGGTAATTGAGTAATTTTTTAAAAAATTAAAAACTAACTCCCAACAAAAATCTTTATTTCCCCTGCGTCAAATGAGTATGACTTCAATTAGTTTTCCCCCCACACTAATGAGGTGATGCTTAACATGTTTTCGACCAGGGGGTTATTCTACAAGTCAACTGTTTATTTTCTTAGTGTTTGATGCATTTAAAATGAAACTGTAAATTAATTTAATTTTGGACTTATTTTGAAATACTTTTGAATTAAAATGAAACAGAATAAAGATACTAAAACATTTTAATCTGTATTGCGTTATCCCAACTGGCAAAGAAAATTCATGCAGACATTGTGTGTTGTAATTGTTGACAACTGTATTTTCAGTTTAATTAAAAGTTCAAAGTTTACAGTGGGACAAACAATTAAGGATGCACCTTACTTTTACTTGATAAATCCAAATTTCAATCGAAATAACACATTAGCTAGAAGTGCAAACATGTTTTTATGTTCACAAGTAACAAAAGGGTTAACTTACAGTAAAGATAATGAAAATCAACACAAAAATATCTAAAATTAAAAATTTCACAAGTATTTGAAATAAACATGCACAGATCTTTACCTCAAAAAATCGAGGATACAACAATGAAATTTGTGTGATATATCACATACAAAGACAGTGTCAATATTTGGTTGCATGTCCTTTGGCTTTTATAATGTCCTCCAAACGTCTTGGTACCTATTCGACAAATTTTTTAGTGGTATGTGAAGATATTTTATCCCATTCTTCTTGTAACACTTCCTTTAAATGGTCTTTGTTCCTAATTTGGTGTTTTTGGACCGGTATTTCGAATGTGGCCCACAAATTTTCTATAACATTGATGCCAGGGGACTGTAGGGGTGTGTGCAATTGCTGTTTACAATGAAAAAAGACATCACATTTTGAAATTGCCGTATGTTTGGGTTCACTGTCTTGCTGGAAAATAAAATTTCCATTTAAACCCAATTTTTTTCACTTTCTTTAAGAAAGTTATTGAGTATATCTATATAAAGCTTATGATCCATTATACCATCTATAAAAACTAATTTTCCTACCCCATTTGAAGTCATACAACCCCAAACCATGATTGAGCCACCACCATGTTTAACTGTAGGAAGTATATTTTTTGGATCCAAAGCAGTTTTCGGCTTTCTCCAAATGGTGCAACTGCCATCACTTCCAAAAATGCTGAATTTACTTTCGTCATTAAATACAGTCAAACATCGATAATTCGGAATCGCCGGGACCACGGCAATTCCGAATTACGGAAATTTCCGAATTATAGAAATTGCGAAATTTGGGTATATTTAAATAAAAAATAATTAACGTACATCGTTAGTATGACGATATAAAACAATACACAACTTTATAATTTCAAAGATTAAACAATAGTTGTAAATGCTAATTAAAAGAACGGTAAAGCAGTGATAACATTATTACTTACTCAAAGAAAACATCTTTATTACTTCATCATATCTAATAATGTTAGTTGTTTATATTTAGGTTTGTGCGAAATTAGTTTTTCACGGATTTTATATACAGTCATAATTTCATGTTCAGTTATGAATCCCGTTATTTAAAACCTGTTATCGCTTTATGTAGGATGCCAATTGAATCCTCTAGGAATTTTTTCTTCTTCATGTTGTTCAGTGTCACTCATTTCTTCATTTTCATCACTACACTTTCCTGCATTTAAAGCATTATTTAAGATTTCTGCATCGCTAGACTAGACTAGCTGAAGATAAGTACGGGGTGCGGGGAAACAAACAGCCAGAAAAACTAACGGTCTACGCCGATACTATGAAAATATCCCGTAGAAACGAGAGTGAACGAAAAAGGTTCGAACAGAACGATCCGAATCAAGCAATAAGTAACTATTTACGGTATTTCAACCGGTTTTACAGGGGAAAGAAGTAACAAGCAATATGATTGGTTCGTTAAAATAAAATTTTCCGAAAAATATTTTGATTTTATAGGGGCGCCAACTATTATTACTCAACAAAAGCAGAAACGAATAAAACATTAACATTTCAGAAAAAGTCCGAATAATAGAAGTCCGAATTATCGATGTTTGACTGTATAACTTTCTTCCAAGAGTTATCTGTCTTCAATTGCTGAGTTTTCGCAAACTCCAAACGTTTTTTCTGATTTTGTAAGCTTATGAAAGGTTTCTTTCTACCTACTCGACTGCTATATCCGGCATGTCTAATCACATTTCTCACAGTTTTAGCACTTACACTTCTGCCCATTATTCGAGAAGTTTCTGCAGCTAGTTTGACTACACTTAGTTTAGGATCAATCTTGATATCTTTCAAAATTTTCCTTTTGGTTACATCGCTCAGAATACTTTTGTTTCCTCTTCCACTTTTATTTTCAACTAGCCGCCTTTGGTGACCAGTCGGTTCGCCAGTATTAATGCTCGCTAAAATTTTCATAAATTATTTTATGTAGCTGTGTCTCATAACAGGTTTTTCACCAAAATATTTTTAAACCAAGCTAATTTTGATAATCATATAATTCATTTATTATATTAATTAGTAGTATTTTCTTCAGATGTTCTGTTCATTGAGCTACTCATCTTCCTCTTTCTATCCGAGCAATGATTGTCCGGAATTGATATTTTACTTAAATGGTGGAAGGGAAGGTCTAAAATTCTACGTTTTAATAGAATAACGAGATTCAAATTTTCATAAATGTAAACAAATAAAGACACAATTGGTTTTCAAGAGATGCGAAAGTTTAAAAACAGCTTGGAAAATGCCGCTCACAGAGGAAATAATTTTGACACACAAACACACCCTTCTTTTCTTTCTTTCTTTTTCTATCCCCTTTTTTTTTTTTTTTTTTTTTCCTTCACTACTTTTCTTTATACCAACATTTTTTTTTCCTTTGTTATTCTTTCTTTTTCTTCCCTGCCCAGACTTTATTTTGAGCAGGCATAGATTAAATATCCATACAGACTAATAATAAAAGCAACTATTTTCTTTCTTTTTTAAACATCCTGTTATCTATAAATGAAAACCAACTGACTTCGCATATTTCTTTCTAAACAAATCATAATTTATTACTTCCTGCTATCTTACTCAGTTGGTGTGGGGGAAGGAAATGAAGATTTTTGGCGGGAAAGTAAGAAAAGTGTTGTTTCAACTATTTTCCTCTCAGTTTTTTCATTTTTTCTCTCCATAAGAACCATCCTCGGGTCTTGACGAAAATATTAAAAAAAAATTAGCCGAATCGGTCGAGCCGTTCTCCAGTTTTGCACTTAGCAACACATTTCGAGATCCATTTTTATTAATATAGATAGATTAATCAATCGCTTTTAAATTTTCCAATGATTTTCTGGACACAACAGTGGCTTCTACCGACAATTTCAGCTATTTCATTATAAGAATTTCCTTTCTTAAATAACCTTAATATAAATTTTCTTACATCAATACTGGTCTCTCTTCGAAGACCCATTTTCCATTTAAAATTGCGACTTTAAATTCACATCACCAACTTCAAAAGACAAAAGTAGAAGCCAAAAAGGTTTAAGATAAAATTGGCCAATCTTAGGCTATTACAGTAGAAAGCAGAAAAAAATCTAGCGGTAGTTATACAAAAATTTTATTGGTATATCCTTAATTTTTTGAGGTAAAAATTTGCCTATGTTTATTTCAAATACTAGTAAAATTTTTAATTTTAGATATTTTTTTGTTGATTTTCATTATTTTTACTGTAAATTAACCCATTTGTTATGTGTGAAAATAAAAGCGCATTTGCACTTCTAGTCAATGTGTTATTTCAATTGAAAGTTGGATTTATCAAGTAAAAGTAAGGTGTATCCTCAATTGTTTGCCCCACTGTATTTGTACAATACTACTTTAACTACCTCAATTTCGATTGTTAAATAAAATAGAATGTTTTGCTTTTTTTCAAGCACACACTGTAAATAGTTTTTAGATTAGTTGTATGCTTTTCCTAGTGTACGAAGTCACGGGTAAAAGCTAGTTTATAATATATTTCATTTGTAATGTTTATATATCTTATAGATATATTTTAATTTAAGGGTTTTCATTTGTCATTCCTTTTTAATTGCTAAATAATTTTATTTGTGATAGCTTTTTTTAGTCACTTAAAATGGGAAAGAAAATACTTTATAAAGAAGTGGAAAGATAGTGCAAAACTTTCATCATTCACAGTTTTTTATTTAGTCAAAGAAAGAGGAGATGGAGTTCATTTAAGCATAAGGTGAACTCCAGATTATTAGTAGACTTGAAAAACATAAAAGCTGCAGAATACTAATGATGTTATGGAAGAATACTATTTATTATAAAGAAAAAAAAATATTCTTGCTGTTCATAATGAAGTTAATAATTCTTATTCATAATAAATAAAAAGAAATAAGTCATAATGAAATTGAGATTGATTAAATTATTATTTACTGTAAGAAGCCTAAACTTTAAATTATTATGAATAAATTAAAGATTTCTCTTAAAAATTGAAAGTTAAACTTTTCTACAAATTTTTTTGTTCCTTTATTTCCTTTTTATTTGTTATTTATTTATTGATAAAATTTTGAAATTAAAATATCCTTGGTTGTATTAAATTATATATTTTAAAATATCCTTTGTGTTAATGCATTTGTCTTTTTGTTACTAGAACTATCCGTATAAACAATCAGCGTGTAATTTTGAATTAAAATAAAATGTGCTAAAGAATGACACAACACTCGCATATGAGTGGGGGGGGGGGGAAGGTAATAAATGTATTTGATGGGGTGGAAATCAAAGAATGAATTCTGAAATGCACTTAACCATCTTCTCACTCTTAAGCAAGGTAAAATCATTGAAAAGTGATCTCTTGATACTGAAAAAATCCTTACTTGTTTTAAAACTAGATTATGACAAAAAGTTTAAATCTTGTAGTTGAAATATTTATAATAGATTTGAATTAGTAACATTAAATGCTTCTAATAGTACTTAAAAAAGCAAAAAATTATTTAGCCCCACTTGACTTTCTATGGAGAAATTTCTTGCATATATAATCAGATATTTTGGCTGTAGTTATAAAAACAAATCATTTATTTTGTTTTGAGACCATTCTAATTTGCAAGGTTCATATTTGATTATGTATAGTTGTAAAATTCAATCCTTGTGAAATTTAGTATCTTGCATTTGTATTACACAAGGGCATAATTAAAGCCGATTTTGATTGATATTTATCATTTCTGAAATTTTGTTTCTTGTGAGGATATTTTTTCATTACATGGTTTCACCTGTTGAAAAAATGATTGATTATCAATTCAAGGGCCAGTTATTTGCTCTAGTAAGAATTTCTCTAGATTTTTTATGATTTGAACTGTCTACAGGATTTCACTTAATACTCATTGAGATTCTTTGCATTTCAATGTCTTGTTGATATTTCTGCTTAGTTCTTCTTTCTCGGGTTCAATTTGATGATAGTTATTGTTGCCAGAATAAATGAAAAAGTTAACTTTTACTCACCCACTTGTTTTATTTTAATTTTTTGCATATAACTTGCTATAAAAGTAAAAGAAAATGCTTAATGGTTTATTAAATAAAAATCAAAAATTAATATATATATATAATTACTTTGATTAACTGTTGATTTGTTCAGCTGAATATTGTAAATATACAACAAAGCTTAAAAGCAGAGATCTGATTGCTGATATATTTCAAAATAACATTCTTTCTTGCTATGAATAATTTTTAAAGTCGAATATTATTTTATATTAAATAATTGTAGGAGAAACAAATTATATTTTCTGAATACTAGTTGTGTCAATAAAACTGTATTGCCCTCAAGTAGTAACATAATAAAACTGTTCATTTAATCAATTTCATTCTTTTGCATTTAAAAATGTTTTTTTAAACTGAGGATTTAACAATTGTTAGTCTGATTTTAGTTTTGAGATAATATAAGAAAATAAAAAGTCATGGTTTCGATGTTTCTTTATATTTTAAAGTTCCTATTCTGTAAAAAACTATGATAACAAATATCCTTTGAACAACTTGAATTTTTTTCGCTGTTTTCTTAATTTTGATGTATTTAATTTTAAAAAAAATACTATGTTTAGAGCTTTGATTACAGTGAATATATATTTTGGTTATTGGTGTTTAGCAGTTTCTTTGAAGAATATAATTCACTTTATCTTTTGCTGTTTAAAAATATTTTGAAATTTTTATTTAAAAAGAAATTGATAAATTCCATTTCTTATGTAACCTTAGTGATAATAGATAATTTTTTTTCTGTATGTTGCATAACTTATTTTATAACTTCTAGGACTCCAATGAAATACATTTTCGTGTCAAGATGACCACACAGATGGGTAAACTTAAGAAATCCTACAGTGAGAGAGTGGTAATGTATTTTGCTTTTTATTATTGTAATTTTAATTATGAAATTTTTAAAGTGAAAGTTAATTGTACTTCTGTTTTGCATTAAGAGTTGATTTGTTATGTTTTTGTTTGAAGTTGTATTCTTTCCCCTGTTTCTTTTTGAAGTGTACAAACATATATTTTTTGAATTTTTAAAAATTATGTTATTAATTTTTATGTTTAAAGTTAAAAATAAAAATAAAATACATTTAAAAAAATTATAGTGAACTTCACCCAGAAGAGAATGTTCGTTTCACTGGAATGCCACTGTGCACCTCTTATGTATTCTTATTCCTAATACTTTTTAATTTGGTTTGTAAGGCAATTTTTCATTATATATAGAAAAATAAAAACATGCAATATTATCAATGGAAACTATACAATCTGACAACATAAAAATATTATAAATGAAAAATAAACAAATTTTATAACAAATTCAATGTGTGAAAATATTTTTTAAATGGTACTTTTATTTATTTTTGTATGCAAGGAGTATTAACTAGCTTGTTGACGTCTACTGGTAATTATTGAAGTTAGAACATTATTTTTAGAGCCTTTGATTTTAATTAAAAACCACCACACATTTAGAAAGTGTGGTTTTACTGTGAAATCGTTGCACATCAAAGGGCTAAAGGATGAACAGTTATTCCAATTGAAATCATTTGTTTTTAATGTAACTTTTTATAACCAAAACTTACATGAAATTTCTTCACCTATCTGTAGGGAGTTCCAGTGACGTCGCTTCGCTTTTTGTTTGATGGACGGAGAATCAACGATGATGAAACACCAAAACAGGTTTGTTGATGTTTTACTGTTTGTCTCTCTTTTTTTTTTAAATGGCACAGTTGATAACCTAATATTGCAATTTAAATGCCATTTCTTCTTCCAGTTGGAAATGGAGAATGATGATGTCATTGAAGTGTATCAAGAACAGACTGGTGGCCAGATGTAAATTTAGTTGAGATGTGAGCGTGGGACATTTTTCAGTTTTGTTTCTTTTTATGTATGGAGCATCAGTATGTTGTTTTTGTATGTAATCATCATCTGAAATCATTAAGGAAAACTAAAAGAACGGATTTCATATACTTGTTTTTAGATCATTAATCATCCTGTCATGTTCCTTAATATTTTTTTCTTTTTATTCTAAAACTGCAAGCTAATTGCAACTTCTTAAAAATGTATTTTCTTTTTAATTTTTTGAAACTTAAATGTTAAAACTCTCAGTGTTCCATTGTCGTAGTGTTATACTAGCCGATACCTGTATCACCTCCTCATCATTTCCCCCCTTTTCTGTATTTCAAACTTGTGTTAAGATCACTCCTTTTAATAAAATGTAAGTTAAGTCTCCATTAAACAAAATTTATTGTACAGTGTAGTTCAGTGTGTATTTCTTCATATTCTTTTAAACATTTCCATCTATTTTGAATTGAATTATGTATTTATATAAAAAAATTAACAGTTCATATGATTAAATAAACCTCAACAGTGAATTCTAAATCACCTGATTTAAAATGGTTATTTCTTGAATGTGAAAAAACAGTAAATGTCTAAGAGTGGGGACTTGTTATTTATTTCAGTCAACAATTAATTCATGTATGTATATATTTTTGTATTTTGCTGAAGTATTAAGGTTTATAAAAATTTGAGTAGTTTATTTTATTTCTTTCTTATCTCAGTAAAAATGTTTTTTTTAAATCAATTTTATCATGCAATACAAAAAACAAGTTGCAACCCTAATTCTTTACTGTAGAAAGAATATTTAATGACTAAATAAGATTCATACTTCTGCTGTGATATTGTACTTGTGCATATATCATGCTATTGCAATTCATGAACTGTCGTAGATTATCACAGTAATGAATATTGAATCGTGATTTTTTTTAAAAAAATTGTCAATAAATAAGTCTTGCTTATGTTGGCCTTCATTGTTATGCTATGTATATCCCTTTCTTTCCCCCTTCAGTCTATTATTATAGTCCTCAATTGGCCACAACAAATCTTGTCAGTACTGCTACGTTGCGTGGCTATACAGAAGAAGTCTATTATTACATCTTTTAAAACATTTGATTTTCCAGTCTTGTTGGGAGTGCTGATAAAATTGAAGCAATATTTAAAAAGAGATGAAGTTTCTTGTATATTTTCTTCTGACATTGATTTTTTTTTTCATAATTTGATTTGTTGTTTTAAAAAATTATGTGTGGAATGAATTATTTGCTGGGCTGATTATTTTTGTGTTGCACTCCCACTGTTAGGCATTGCTGACAATATGCATTTTTTGTATAAGATTATCAAAATAACTGCAAAAGTCTTTGGATACTCTGACTTTTCCTATGAAGTTGAGTAACATCTCAATTTTTAATGTATGTAAAAAATATTGGGTTGAAAAAAAATTATTTCATTTTCTGGAACAGACTGTTCATATTTAAAATCTTTTGTTGTAACAAAATTTAATAAAATTTGCTTCCTTACTCTTATATTTTTTTACTACAATATGAACTTTTGTAATTTTACATGACCTATATTGTGTTTGAAATAATTCTATGTTGTAACACTTATTTAATATTGAGATATGAAGTAAAACATTCCTCACATATTATGATATCTGAACTAGAGCAATCATGATACAATAATTCCGATTTTTTGTACATAATATTATTTAATCCAACCTAACAGTTGTAAAAAAACTAACTTAATTTGTTACAAAAGCTTATCTTCCCATTTGGGTAGCTATAAAATGCAGTGTTATCTAAGAATTTATATATAACACTTGTACAAAACCTAAGATATTTAAAACAAGTTTAAAAATTTCTTTAAGTTCATGAAAGGCTATTAAGTGTTTAGCAATGAAAAGTTAGACTTCAAAAGAGATTTAAGAGCATAGAGGATCTTCGAATCTCAATAAGTTAATTTTAAAAGCTATATGGATCTTATTTAATAGGCAGTCTGTCAAGAATGGAAACTATCTCTCACAACTGAAGTAAATAAAACTGGTCATTGAAACAAGTATTCAACAATTAAATTCCATCATGCTCATAAGTAATAGAAATAACTAGAAAGTATATTACAACCTCAAAAATTATAAATGAAATATTTGCAGCTGCTAAAGTTTAAAAATTGGAAAGAAAAAATAACTTAACTTTCTATTGAATAATCTATTTGTTCCTCTAGAAATAGTTTATACTTTTAAGAGATAATATGGATCTAATAAGAACTTTTGTTTTGAAATAATGGATCAAATGAAATGTTGACTAATTTTAGTGATTACCCTATAAATTAAATTTTACATATGTTTAAATTTTTTTATACTTCAAAAATAAATTAACATTCTATTTATGCTTTTTATAATTAGAAAGAATAAAAAATCAAATTCCTTAAAAATTTGGATTGTTATTCTATGTGAACTTTTAACTTTTGATCAGGTCTTTGCCAAATAAAAGGGAAAATACAAGTGTCTAGCCAAGAGATCTTTTCTTGAATTTAAATTAATGAAATGATAATAGTATGTCATTAAAATATTTTAAATTACATTGCTAAATCAAATTCTTGAACCTATGAATTGAAGATCTGTCTTTTCAACTAGTTTGTTCAAAGATTTCTGTGGTTTCCAAAATTCTCTGATTTCTGTTGGTCCTTTTCAACTTTTTGAATTTATAAGCTTTGTTTTTTGATTTCAGAATTCATTACTCTACAGTATTTTTTTAGAGCTATTCAACTATGGTCTGGCTATAAGATTATATAATTGGCATCCTAATAACTTGCTATAAAATTCAAGTCAATTTTTTTGTGGGTAATTTAATTTTCTCATAATTTAATGAATTGCAAATCATATCTTTAAAAAAATTGGTTCAATTCTATTAAAACCATATTTGTTTTCTTGTAAGTACTTAAAAGAACATCTTTCAGCTTGTTACAGCAGGACTTGGTTGTCTATTATTCTTGGTTCTGAACTTTTGGTAAATATTTAGTTGAAGAAACTTTCGTCATTCATGTTAACATGTTGCCCCCCCTCCCCAAAGGCTTTTAAAAATTTTATCTTACAGAAATTTTGCCTGATACATAAAAGCTACTAATTTTCAAAAATAAGTCTAAGAGTTAAGTTAGCTTAATTACACCAGGAATAATATATTTTTCAGTATAAGTGGGATTTTTGTAATAATATTTAAGAATGTGGGAAATTCTAGTACTTGTAATGTCACCTAAGTTATTTTTTTAAAATTCAATTTTGTATCTCCAAACAGTGTTTATTGAAATAATTTTTTCCAACCATAACTAATAGTTTTATCTTGGTTACTTGTAAACTATAGATTAAGTTAAACCATACCGATAAGCTGTTATATTAAGTTTTAGGATTTCTTTTACACTAAAAATAAATCTAGATAAGAATGTAGCATTCGAAATTGGAGAAGTAAATACAGCACTTGGATATAACATGCCAGTGTTCCAGAGTAGTATGTTTGGATACAAGAATATACCAGCATTCCAGAAGTAACATAACTGGATTTAATATGTTACTCAAATTTTCATGCAGAAATATTTTTTCCTCAAATCTATAGTTAGCTTTTGGGAGACTTGATTGTCTCCTGAAAGCGCCTTATGTTTAAATTGCAAAAACTTGAAATAATTAATGGATGATGAATATTTTTATACCATTTTGTAGAGCATTTATAGGGAAAGGTTTTAATACATTAAAGAGTTAAATGCCAAGCTAAAATCACTACTATATATCTATGAATGTGCAAATAGCAAAAGCTGTGGTATCCATTTTTTTGTTCAAAACTCATGCCCCCCTCCCTCTGAAACAAAAGGGAAATTCAACTTAGACCAGAAAAAAAAGAAATGTTCAGTTGGTGAATATCAGAAATGTCTATGCTTAGACAGTATTTTTCTCAAGACTCTCCTTTCTTTAAATCACACTGCAATTGAATTACGAAGAAAATGAAATGAACGCCTATGTATTGTTTACAGGCATATCGTACTTTTAACAGTAGATATTTCTGAATGTGCAATATGAAAGTTTTCTAGCTATATTTTGATGTTGCGTGATATGCCCATGTCATATCGGATAGAGGTTTGACTTAAGTTCAAAGCTAATTTTCTTTTTGGATGCAATACCATGTTCATTGTTATGTGGGTACTGCTAGTTATTTAATAAGCATACAACAAATAGCCAAACATCTTGAATTTGAAAAGATGAATTGTAAACTAAATACTTGGTAATTGGTGGATAACACAGATTAAAAAAATTCCATATTTGCCATAAAAAGTTTTTAATGGAGGTTTCAATATTATCAGATTTACAAACAAAATAAATATATATTCATAATAATTCCAGGACTGTATAGGGCATTATTTTTAATGATTATTCAGGTCTGCTACTACAGTTATTCGGATATTTTTTATAGATGCTGGATGAAGTTAATGTGCATACTGGCTTTACTGCTTCTACAAAAGAAAAGCCCCAATGAATCGCGAATTATTAAGAAAGGGGTGGGGGAGTATAGTGAAAGTTTATAATGTGCTCTAAAAAAATTACTTAAAAACATTGTTACTCCATAAATGATTATTAAATGTAAATCTGAAAGTAAAAATTATCATATTTCCAGGATTATCTAGTTCCTTATTTCCAATTTTTTTCTTCAACTAACAAATGCTGATTAAAGCCAACATTTATTTACTCACGAATTCTTTTTATGGTTGTAGTTATCAAGACTACTGCGAATTAGTTACACACATATCTTCTTAGTAATATCAAAACAAAGATTTCTTCAATTAATCCATGAAAGTATAATTATAAAATAGATTAATTATACATTGCCAAAAATTGGAAGTTGCAATTACTATGTGCAGCAACAAGATAAATTGGCTGTCGGAAATATTTACAGATATAAAGTTGATCAAATCTTGGGTGAAAGACTTAAGAAACAGATGCAAACTTAAGAGTCAAACTGTATGTCGGATATTTACATTGACTGGCTTAACTCTGACAGAAAATCTAAAATAAAATTTAATCAGTTTTTTCCTTGAGATGAACCAATTTGATTCTAAAAAGTATCTTGATAATAAAATTTTACATGCTTCAAATTAATATAGTCATTTTTGGACATCATGTGTTTTCAATCTTCATCACAAGTATGTTAATAAAAACACAAATACAATTAATCTTTTTATTTTTTTAAAAAAGCCAATAAATAAATTTAAAAAAAATCCAGTAGAAAAGACACATGCCAATAATCTCGCTCCTTCACTGTCAATTCAAAAAGCCAATCTAGTATATGAACCTTCGTTAAAAAGTTATCTTAAGACATTTCTGTAAATTTCGAGTAACTAAAGGGGGGAAAAAATTGCAGGATTTATTGCTAATTCCTATGCAAGAGAGAAATTAATGTCAGTTCTGATTAGATCAGGTTAGATGCATAATAAGCATAGCTATTTTATCAGGCATCCACATGTTAGGAATGAAAAGTAGGTTAAAATTAGGCTATGAGGTTTTGAGAAATAGCATAAACTACTATGATACTAATTATACTTTGGAATTTTGCAGCTTCAGCATTCTAAATATTTTCTAAAACATTCTATAACACAAGATCTATATCTTTTATAAATAATTAGAAAATAAATGGTTCAGATCAATGAAAAGAGAACAGGAATGTTGAAGCTCTATGTATGAAAACTACATTAAAGAATGAGCGATTCTTCCAACATATTTGTTCAGTAAAATTTATAAAAATAGCATTGGAAGACAATTTATGAATTAAACATTTTCTATCCTCTTTTGCATACTCAAAAAAATTGTATATTTTGATGTATTATAAAATGGAAATTTTATACATGAACTTACCTATTAAATTTTGACTTATAAACTTGTATTAAGTAATGCAGAGGGAAGAAAGAAACTACAAGGATATAAATATAGAAATAAATGTTTAGAAATTATTCAACAAATTATACAGGATAAAAAGAATATTTTTAAGGTATATCAAAAACATTTGCTCTAATATAAAACTAACTGCAATATCTATCCAAAATCTACAAATCAAACAAAATATCTTTAGAATAAAATAAAAAGGCTTTTATTAAATAGCTACAAATTCTAAAAATCAGAGCTTAAAAGTAGTCGTGAAAGAGCTGCATTTGTTCTAAGTTTCAAGTAGATTCAGTATCTCGGATATGTCGGAAGGTTTCTTGCACGTCGAGGAAGGATTAATCCGTGTGCGTCAGATTAAAAAGAGATTCCCACAGTTAAAGGGTCAAATGGATCCCAAGCATTAGATGGGGCAACTGAAATGAGAAATTAAGTATTCAGAAAATCATTAAATCTGCATACATTTCATATTACATATTAGAAACTTCTTTTAGCTAAAATGTAAGATTAGTAAGGAATGAATTGCTGCAAACTCTTTATATAAGAAATGTCTACAGATGTCTAACATTCTTTTAGGCATCTATCTAACTTGTTTTATTATTATTATTAAGAGTGCAAACTGTTAATGCAAGAAACCCAAAAATGTTTATAAATGAGTATGTTATTCCTTTGTTTTTCGATTTGGTAAATTTTTTATTTTGCATTTAGTAATGCATTTTTTTTTTTCTATTAGTATATCACCATTTGTTTGAATCCAACTAACAGAAGTTAATATTTTATAGTCAAGGTATTGTAAATACATTTTATTTATATGTATTTTATACTGGATTGTTGTAAAAATATGAATTTTTGTATTTGAGTTAAATTTTATCATCCTTAAGAGCGATTAATTTTCATTTATATCGGATAATTCCTTCATTCATGCCTATTTTATGTTTTGATGTTTAAGTTTGGCAGAATTCATTTTGATAGAAAGTTCAGTATGTCCCAAGCCTGTGCCATGTTTAATTTTTTTTTCTGCTAGTGTATAACTAGTTATTTCAAACCGATTTCTGAAGTAATATTTTTTATTTGAGTTTTCATAAACATTATGGATAGCGAAGATCATACTTTAAGGTAAAAATCTGCACATCTTTGAGATTAATACTAATCATTTTATAGTTAATTTTTAATGCACAATTCACAAGAAAATTTTCATTTAAAATTTCAAAATCTCATGACCAAGCAATATTTTACAAGAAACCGTCCCTTGTAATAGAGCAAGAGGACTACAGAACTATAATGCAACATTTTTTTAACAATTATTTTAAGCAACTTAGCACAAGATGTGTTTTCCCTAGTTTCTATTATATCTGACTTTAAATTGTGGCATAAATGTACATTATTTTGTCTTTATGTCTAATAGATTGAGTACCAATATTTTTTTCTTCTTCAATGTCTATGCTGATGAAATAAACATTTTTTTTATTGATTAATTCAATGATTTCTGCAGAGATATTAACTTTTAACCATCTGTAATTATTTTTGAGTTTGTACTATTAGCCAATTACATCTTATATACACTTCTAATGATAAACAATGAAAACATTCCATTAATATGTAAATACTTTTTCATGTAAATTACATGTCCAATTCAAAGTGATTCATACAAAAAATTTATCCTTTACATAAAAAAGTGCTAAATTTAAAATATTAGTACTCAACTTATAGCATAAATTTTAGTAAATTTAAAAAATAAATTTTATTCCTATTTTGTTTTTTTATTTTTTTAATTTTTTTCCAGTAGAAAAAACCCTTTCAGTAACACAAATTAAAATCTTTAATAATAAAATATATGAATGTCTTTGTTTTGAATAGAAGCAATATTTTGAAAATAAGTAAAAAAAAAAAAAGCCTTCAAAATCGCATTTGGGCATCAAAGACAAATGGGTAGTATATTCCAGTTAGAACCAATTTAGAAGTTTGAAAATATATATCAATTGCTAAATAAAGTAATGTGATTAGTATAATCACAGATATGATATGTTACTATTCAATAAATAGGATGTAATAATTTAAAGTTTTCCTTTGATAGAAAATTTTTACATAAAAAATTCTTACCATATCAGCAAAGAATGTAAAGACTCTAAAACTCAAGTCTACATCAACTGTTAAGTTTCATCAACCGCTTTCATCTGCACTTTCAACTTCTCTTTCTTTTCGGAAGAGCAATGGGAACATACCTAGCAAGCACCCTATGGTTACTCCCAAAGCACGGCCCTAGGAATAAAGCAAAATTAAGAAGTAATTTCAATACTAAAAAAAAGTTAAGATAGAATAATGTTATGGATTTTATTTAAACTAGATGTAAATATGTATGAATTTTGTGTAAATATTGTAAGCATTTGTAAATAGTTCAATTGCATAAAGTTAATTTTAAGGAAATCGCGCGCCAGCGAGAAAATACAGTTCTAAGGGGATATACAACAGAAGATCGTCATATTGGACTAATTTGTCGTTATAGAAGCGTTGGTGACATAATGATGGCTCTAACGGTTTTTAATACATGCTAAACTGTATAGAAAAAGCCGAGAAATAAAGATTTACCGCTAGAGAATGTTAGAGAAAGTTCCACACTTTTCCGGAACAAGCGTGCCGTTTCCGAGTTTGCCCAAAATGAGCTACGTTAGTTGGTTTAGCTTGAGAGAGCTTCTTTTCTTTTTGACTTGAGTTCTATAGCTTTGCTATAACCGAAATTAGCGGATTGAATACAGTTAATTCGCTGTGTCTTTATAGCAAGTGTTGTGTATATTTAATATATTTTTCCTGGGCAATACAGTCTGTACCATCATCCGTCTTGAAAGAATTTTCGTAATAATAATGTAAGCAGCTATAACATAAAAAGGAAAATCCTATCACAGAAAATAAAATAATACTTAAGTTTTTAAAAATCTTCCTCAGAATATGAATACATTTCACAAATAGTGTAAAATAGAATTGCATTAATATATGCATACTAAATAATCATCACCATCAATTATGAATTCTGAATAGCAAGCAATAAGGTAAATAAAACGAGTTAATAAAAACTAGGTAAAAAAAATAGCAAGAATAAATCATGGCAATTTTTATAGTTTCAAAGTTAGATAACAAATGAAAATCATGTTTTAAACTGAAAATTTAACATCAGTAATAAAATATAGGCATTTAAAAATTTATTGACGATGTGAAAAACCAATTTAAATTGGCACGGTCCTTCAGACTGGATGGTCGACATTATTATTGCACCATTTCAAATGGATGAACACCAAATGTAGGCAGAGATGAAATCTTGGGGTATATAGAAACTTTTGGGGCACACACATATACACACAAAGCATTTATTGAGGAGATTCAAATAAAGCCTGTGAATGGTCATTCTAAATTGATGGGTAAGAAAATAACAACTTGGAATGCCACCACCTGAAAAGTGTGGCATAAGAGATTGTGAATGGGGAGTAATAGGTAAATGCCACAGTTGATAAATTCATATGAAGTGTAATTAACTTACTTATTTCTTAAAATTGACACTATATTGACTTAATTTAGAATTTCATTTTGGTTGAATTTTTCGTTATCCTAAAATATTAGCAAAAAGTTTAAATGTCAAAAACACTTACCAAATTAATACACCAGCGAGATCTAGATAAAGCAGTTTGTGCAGGTGTCAAAGTAGGAGATTTCACACCTATCCTTGATGCAAAGCGTTCAACATACCAAGCAGAGCTAGGGGGGGGGGGGGAAATAAATTAATTTTTAAAAAAAGAAAGAAAAAAATACATGTTAAACTGAAATAGAAGTATAAATTAATATAAAAAATAGCATTAATTTTTTCATATTTTAAATGAATAATTAACGAAATTTATCAAGAATGATTTATATTTAAAAGAATAATTTATCAAGAATTTAACATTTTATGGATAGCATATTATAAACAAATTCATTTTAAGACCTCTATACATAATAGGTCTAAGAAACTCTTTATATTGATCCAGTAGGAAGGAAAATGACTATTTTTTTCCTTCTAGATTTATTTTTTAAAATAGCATTTAGTATTATTAAAAATCAAACTAATAAAATATATTATACTGTTTTTAGCAATTTAATTTTAATAAATCTGTCAAAGTTTCAAATCTAATAAGCTAATAATACATTTATTGAAAATATTTAAAATAAAAATATCTTACCCAATACCTGCAACATCTGACAGAGTATTTCCCAGGCCAGCAGCTTTAAAAAAAACAAATATATTCTAAGCATACAAAATTATACTATAAAATTATATGAAATTTAAAAAAAAATTCTAAAATTCAAAAAGAAAATTGTAATGTAGAAAATTCTTGAAAATATACTTCTGTGCAATTATTATAAAATTATTTTATTGTTTAGAATTAGTATCTAAAGTACAGTTGTTAGGTACATTATTAAGCCAAGATAAATAAATAATAAAATGATAATTTTAAATGCCAGTCACTAGCATTACAAACAGAAAGATTAGGGGGGGGGGGACTATGCCATTCATTATTAGTGATGCTAGATCTTGGCTACCACCTTATCTTCAAATTTTTATTTCCATTATATGCAGATAGCATTTTATATGCCATTGTTATTATAAAACTTAAATAATGCTAATTACAGCAGTAACTAACATATTTGTATTATATTAACATAGGTTCATCAGCATTATTTAACAGGTGCATTATTTAGTAAGTATAATTATAGAAAAGTAGTAGGGAATTTTGATAGCATTAGAAATTAGAATTCTAGTTTTAATTTGAAATAAAATTACTTTAAATGATTATTTTAAATACAATTCTTATGCCCCCTTTAAAAGATTTTTACATTTATTATATGTCTTGATGTTGTAACTCATAAAATGTATGGTTAACATAATTATAAAAATAATGAGAATCCTACCTGCCATAGTAGAGATTCCTAAAGTCAGTCCAATAGTAGCATCAATATAATCACCCTAAAAAAAAACAAAATTTAAAAAAAATTTCAAAATTTTATCATAATAAAATAATCGCATTCTAAAAGTTAGTTGTTTCTTTGTTAAATTAGCGCATTTGTTTGACAAAGAAAAGATTTTGACAATGTTCTAAATGTTTATTAAGAAAACAATTCTATCAAGTAATTATTCTCATGAAGAATGAATTCTATAGTGAGCTGAATTGGCATTACATTCATTATTTTATTATTAAAAGTAGTCTTTTGGAGTATATTTTAGATAAGAAGGCCTTTAGTAATGTGGCTTCAAGCCTTTAGGATAAAATCTCCTTTTGTTAACAATAGAAAATAAGTTGAAAAAGTGAGATTTTAATTTGTAATTATTTTTCCATTTATAATATTCATTTCTTTCACATGGTATCAAATCTGATTATTTTTATGAAATCAATATATTTCAAAATATATAGGGTCCCCCCCTTAAATATATTTTCCAGTTTTTATAAAGGTTTTACACTTTTTTGTTTTTCAGATTTCCGAGTTTCAATTTTGTATTCTGAAACATTTCTAGAAAGTGTCAAATTTCAATAAAGTTATTTCTCATTTTCACAATAAAAAAAAATTATATACAAAAAAAGCCTTTGTGATTTAAGGTATGAATGAGAATATTCAGAACTATAAAAATTGATAAGCATAAGACTTACAGAAAGATTTTTCATTTTTATATTTTTTAAAGGGAACTGTATTAAAGGTAATTCTTTAAAAGATACTGATTGAAAAAGTATTCATTCTATAAAATTTTTAAAAATTATATATAGATAATAATAAATTCAAATGAATAAATAAAAATACCATCAATATTTTTCAAATAAAATAGTTTTTTTAAAAATTTATATTGCATTAAGATTTAAAATAGGTTTATTAATGTTTAAAATAATATTCCATTAAAAAAAAAAACTATTGCAAAATTTTTGATATTCACGATTTGCTCAAAAAGTATTTTTACACATTGCATTGGGATAGATGTGTAGTGTCACCTTATAAGCCAGATAATATCCTTCGAGCTGAAGGGTCCCTTTTGCTTGATCGGTATATTACTCGGCTACAGGTCCAAACGTAGCAGGTTCATACCGCGACCTTCACTAGCTACAGATGTCAGACTAATGTTATTTAAATAGTCATACAATGTTTTGCATTTCTTGGTACTTAAACCTTTCTTGTGGAGCTAAGCCTTATATATAATGTTACTAGGAAATGTAATTATTCACAAAATCTATTTTCCAAATGCATACCTCTCCACTTTTTAATTCCTCATATACATGCATATCTTCTTAAATCTTTCTTTACGATCTTAATTTCACAAAAATAACAAAAAACAAATTATAGAAAATTATGCAAAAAAATTATTAATAGATAAATTTGCATTAGAAAGATAATTTTTAAATGGGATACAAATTCTTTTTGTGCGATAATATTTTTAGAAATTGTGAAAAAAAATTGCTAGGTTTTTAATAAAATAAAAAAAAAAGCATTTTGAGGAAAATATTCTTATTTTTAAAAATACATCTATATTAATTTTAGTAGCTTTAAATAAGACCCATTTATTCTATAAAGGACCAAAATGTATTCTATACTTACAGCTATAATCATAATAAGATTGTCAAGAAAACCAAATCCAATGAATGGAACTGCACTGTGTGCAAGTAAAGCTTGCAGTTGGGCTTTGGTTGGAGGTTCTGGAGGTGCATCGACTAAAAAAAAAAATGTTGATACAAAACAGAGCAAGATAAAAAATTTAAAAGACAATTGTAATAAATAAATGGGAATAATTTTTGCAATGAAAGTTAGAAAGAAGGTGCCTGCATCTTATAGCAGTTGCAAGATTTTATAATGAAACAACCACCAAGATAAGTGTGTTAAGTATAATGAAACTAGGAAATCTTGACACAATCAGCATATTGTCAAATAAAATAACGGGTCGCTATATGACATAAGTACTAAAAAAAAGCTAAAATGAAATCAGTTTGAATTAAATTATTCCTGAAGAATGTTAGTGAATTGAAAATGTAATACTTTTTAAAATTTAGTTCAACATAATCAACTTGAAATAGCTAGGAATAAAATTCATTTCATATTGTAGTGCAGCCAAGAATTCTTTCCATGAAGTAGTGGAAAATTTACCTTGTTTCCAATCTTTCCACATTGTTTTAAATTAAAAAAATTTTTTTAAACATTTCTTTACTGAATTTGATTTTTAATGATAGTAAATATTTATAAATTTGTAAAAACTTACATTATTTAATTACTAAGTAAAACTTTAATAAATCATTGACACAAATAAAAATATATTTGGTCCCTTTTTTATTAAAAAATATTATTTTATTAATAAATATTATTATTAAAATTTATTTCTCTTATGTTAAATAGTATAGCATAGCTGAATTCATTTGCATATAACTTCAAATAATTATTTTTAAGCCAAACAATAAATAAATAGAAATAGTATATGAGGCTACATTCTGTAAAGAGTACTTATATTATGTGTCAAAATCAAAACTCATTAGAAGGCAAAATCATTAGAAATCTCTTGAAATGAATATATATATTTGGTATTTGATGCTCAAAGGATCATTATCTAGAAAAAATACCTTAAAATCAAAATTAATTAAAAGATAATTTTATAATGTACCTGATACAGTTCTTAAAAAATATTTATTTAAAAAATTTGTAAAGGGGGAAAAAAACTAATTAATAAATCTTCTCATGTAAATGAATAATCAATGAAGAGTTTTAAAAATAAATTTTAACAACTCCTTATAGATTAAAAATGTTTATAAGATTTTGTTATGATCCCAAGAAAAAAGATATTTCTATGGAATTATATTTTGGAAATAGGATTTTACCGGAGAGTTTTTCCAATTTTTTTTTTTCAATATAAAAGATTTTCAATTAAGTAATTTCAAATTTAAATTATGTATTGGGCTTTTTCTAGATATCTTAGTATATACAGTTAAAAAATATGACTACTTTAAATTCTTTAATCACAATATCAAAGTGACGTCTTAAAAGAATCAGTATAAATCCGATTATTCCTTACTTTGGAAGCAGTTATATACATACTACTTCAGCATACATTTAAGTACATAACTGCATACTTTCAAGCATTTATATTCCCATTAATCATAAAAGTTATGCTTAAACTTTGAAATGTTAAAAAATCTTAATTCATGATAATCCATGAAATTTTCTCAAGAGGCAAGATCTTCCTTGATTACTCTACTAAATATTTTTGTAGTAACTCCAAAATAGATAGATTTTAAGCGGTATCGTTCCAAATATGGCTACTTTAATGCAGTTTGAAATGATTTTTAACAGTTTTTCTTAAACCTTTTTAAAAAGTTCAAAATTAATTTTTCATCATATTTCAGGAATAAAAATTGAATTTTTCTTAAAAGAAAGAGCAAGTTTCGCAATAAATTACTTCATTTCATCATGTCTATGCCCCACATATTATTTCATTCATCTAGGTGTAATTCCTTAGTACATCTGACATCACTTGTTGTGGTTGTACATTTTGACCTATCAAAATAAATTTGTAGTAACTGAATCTCTTAATGCAACTTTAAAAATTTATAAAAGTAGTCTTTGGTTAAGCTTTTCACTGACTTTTTATTCAAATTTCTCAAAAAAAAAATTAAGCTTTTTCACTTGTTAAATGCCAATACATTTTGAAGTTTTATTATTCTTATTAATTTGATTAAATGAAAGGATAGAAATATAAATATCATTAATAGCAAATATATAAAGAAATTAGATATATCCTCGTTCAACATTAGATAGTTATTTCACCACCAAGGGATAATTCTCATTTAAAAAATATGATTAAAAAACAACTCTTTACAATAATTGTGCTTAATTTCTGCACTCAAATGATGAAAAACTATTTTATATTAATTTAAACCAATTGTAATGCATTTTTTATAACATTATTTAGCATGCCTTCACCAAAATAATAAGTAAAACAAATAAAAGTTACTTCATTACATTTTTGATTGAATAATCTTCCTCCTATAATTTTCAATCACTTAATAAATAAATTTTGTTATCCATCAAAAATAAATAATAACTTTACAAAAAATATAAAAACTCTTCTAAAAAAGTATCCAGATTTTTGAAAATTGATATTTATATAATCAACTGTAATGTACAATTTAAAATATAATATATTTTTAATGAAGGATGTTCAAAGTATGCAGCTACAAGTTTTTTTTTTTTTTTTTTTTTTTTTTTTTTGCCTTTTATTTACTGGTAAAACGGAATAAAAAATATATATTCCAAACGACGATAATTTAAAAAACAAACAAACTGTAAGTTAATACAATAATTACTCGAAAAAAACCCAATTCACATAGTAAGATAATAATATTTGTTTGAAGGCAAGATGAAAAACGATATTAAAACTTTAAAATTGTTTGAAAACATCAAAGAAAAAAAATGCATAAAAACCTTTGATAGCTGCCGCTTGCGTTTGAAAACGTTGAAGTTCTTCGAAGAGAATAGTCCTTTCTTTGTTATTTAATCTAAATATAAAATCTTGTGCTAATTGTCTTGAATGCAATTTATCTTTAATTTTGAAGCCTGTGAAACCCAGACTACAACTCGATGTTTTCATTTGTACATGGTTAAATTTGTAAAAAGAAAATTTATATGCAGAAAATAAACTGGCCCTTACTGTATTGGCCATTTATTTGATTTTCAGAAAGTTTTTTCTGCAATGGAATTTGACAAATGCAACCATCTAATGACCGAATATGAAATGTTTGCAGGTAATTCGGTTATTGACATTGACATAACAACACAAGAAGCACCCCACCTTGCTTGGCAATGCAGGAAAATCAATTTCAACGGTGTAAACCACCTCTCAGGTTCTAACATCTCCCAGCCTTTTGGGCCTCTATGATTGGTCCAGAGAACCTACGGAATGCATAATTGAATTGTAATTCCAAAACTTTTAAAATGTAGGTTTCGATTTCTGAAATCTGCATAAAAATAACAAAAATTCAATAAACAAATTTTTATAATTAGAATAACCATTCGTTAAGTATTTTTTTTATCGAGTTATATAGAATAACCGGTTCTCTCCTTTATGGGGCTTTGTTCCAAAAAAAGAAACGAAACATGATTTTTTTGTCCTTTGGGCTTATAACATACGCTGTTCTTGTTCAGATCTTCCTTGCAGTATTCATCTTTATGTTACTCCTAATGCAATTAATGAAGCCAATGTTATATTCTGAATTAAAAATATTAAGAAATGAAGCTATGTTTGCATATTACAATTGTTCATCTTTTCTAGAAGCAAAGCAACCTAAATTTCAAAACTGCGGTAGAAAACTGACTTGTGATAATGCCGATTGTTTAATAATGTACTTTAAAATAAATTTTTTCTTTCAAAATTTGACGTATAAATATTCCTCTTAAATGATTATTTGATCAACTCTAAGTTATACGTTCAAATTGGACAGTTTTGATAAAGAATCGATGAAGAACAATGGCATCTTTTTAATTTTTATGATAAAGATTGGTAAAAGTAACATGTTACAGATTTGGTTTGTAGGAATTTGATTCATTCACTTCCAATCAAGGTGAGAAATGTTTTTAAGCCTTTCAATGAGCTGTTGAACTGTACAACGTTTGCATATTCATCAATACAGTTAATTCATGTTCACTAAACACAGGTGGGTTGCAAGAGAGAGAGAGAGAGAGAGAGAAGAAAAGAAAAGAAAAGAAAAAATGGATGCTATGCTGCAATATAGAATATAGTACAATCAAGTGACAAATGAGGTAAGATTTTCATGCGACTGCTTCGCTTTTGAATTCAATCAATTCAAATCAAAATCTCAGAAAATATAAATCCTTATTACTATGCTTCATTTATATGAATGTTTTAATTTAAAATTTATTGAATATTATTACATTTTTCATATATAATCATGATTATAAGATATTTCTTGATGTTTCTTGTAATATAGAGCCTAATTTTAAGATACTGATATACATGAACAAGGCAATTTTCCGTTTTGTAATGCTACCTTGAGTAACAATACTTTAATTTTCCATTTTTATTTGGTTAAAAAAATTACAAAAAAAATGTGATAGAAAATAAGATGGAATTTAAAATTTTGGGGGCACATAACCTTTTTTATTAGCACATAAATATTGCACATACGATGCTATTCATTATTCTGAATGCTGTAAAATATATTAAAGATATCACTATTGTAGAGTACTTTGTACAATTTGAATTGAGCAGATACAGGGCCCGACAGCCTAGTTGAGGCCCGGGACAAAAACTTTTTTGGGGCCCCCTTTGTTTTACTACTTTAGTAATGAAGAACATTCATTGAAAAGGGAAACGTAAAATAAAATATCTATTCAATTTGGGGCTCCCCACTTATATGGGGCCCTGGGCAAGTACCCCGTATGCCCCTGCCTTAGTCAGGCCCTGAGCAGATAATTCTAATAACATCATCATTTGCAAACGGCTTCCACTGTTATCTGTTTCATTTTTAACTGTAGCTTTAAGTTAGCCAGCCTGATCCGTGTGAGTCATTATCTTTATGTTCTTTAAATGAAAAAATAAAATTTCAAACGCAATCCCTTATAACGTTGTTAAACGACTCGTATTACTATAATATGTAGCTCAATATCTCTACTATGCAGTGGGATATTTTGAATTGCATTTTACCTTTTGAAATGTACAAATGAGACAATTTTTGCTATAAGGTTGACGGTTGCGAAAAACGACTTTGTTTGGTACGGCTTTTTTTTCTTTTCAGTTTTTCATATATTTAACGGAAATGGCATAATTCTGAGTATCTGCACTGATAAATTCACTAGGTTGAAGGGTACTTACGCATTATACCGTCTTCGCCAACGATCGCCAACGGTTTTAGTCACTCGACGGATTTAAATTTTGCGATAAAAATCTACAGATTACACCATTGCCGGATTGCCATAATTGGCGGTTTAGCAACTTATTGGCGACGACTTCAAATTTGGCGATAAGGTTGGACGGTATAATACGTAAGTACCGGTTGATGGGTGCTGCAGGGAAGTCGACTTAAAATCATCTTTAATCTTGTTCATGTTTAAATACATCAGTGGAAATACAAATTGTTATACATTCTATACATTAAAAAGTGTTAGGACAACAATGTTTTTACATTGGGCTTCTTAAATTCATTAATAAATAAGGCATAATTAACTTTATTGGAATATTATTTAATCACTATCTAATATATTGCATTTGATAGTTTTGTAAAATAATTATATTTATTTGAAGCTCATTATTTTTCCGAAATATATTAAAATAATTAAATGCTTTTATTACTATAAAAATTATTTATTAACAATTGTGTTTGGTTTTTCAAGAATTTGATGACTTAATTTCTTTTTCATGGTTCCGATATTAAAAATAAATAAATACGTATAATAATACTGTTTATAAAATAAAAAAAAATAGGTTAAAAGATATCATTAACATGTAGATTAAGTTACAAATACATTGGAAAATGAAATTAAATTGATTAATTATTAAAAGTATTGTTCCGTAATATCCATTAGATGGGATTATAAGAAGCCCTAAGTCCATTTCTAATTAATGGTGGCAATTTAAATGAAGTATTTTTTTATCTTGTGTTTTATTTATTTGTAATGATTACCGTTAAGCTTCAGTTCAATTCAATTATTCACCTTCTGTTTTGAAACAAGGATTTGGTTATTTCGGAACCAATCCTGTAATTTTGAGTCGAGCTCAGATGATGAAAACGATGTTTGGGTTGGCTGCCTTCTTTCCAAGTCTAAAGGGGAACTGATGAAAAAACATTTGGCGACTGATTTAACGGGCATTGGATTTGCGTGCATGTTGGCTCTTTTCTGAAATCGGGTATCGATTCGTAGATTTTACTATAAGAACTGTGCTATCTGAAAATGGGTTAACTAAAATCAATATAATTAATTTTGTTTTATGGTTTGACGCTATTATTTAATCACTTCATGCTTTGTCAAAGCTATTTCGATTTCAATCAGTAGTGGTTCGTGAGCTCAGAAAATGCCTCAAAAAATTTCTCAGAAGAATAAAATTAAATAAAAAAAAGATTTAAAGGAAATCTGCTATGCCTATTTCAATTCATCATGCCAAAACATAATATCTTGAACGGCCAAGTACCCCGTGCTCGTGCAAGTTAAATGATATTTTTATTCATTTTATTTGTTTCATTGAATGAGTCACTTTAGTTTTGCAAACGATCTCAAAAAATTTATCTCGCATTTATTGTTCAAAAAATATCCCATTTCTCATTTATTTCGTTTCATATAATCACGTGCTCGAAATGATATTTTTATAGGTTTTATTTGCTGTAGTCATTAATTAATTTTTTTTTAAATCAGAGCTTTTGTAAATGAAATAGCAACGAGTTATTAAAAGCTGATTTTTTGAGATGCTCGTGCAGATAATAAATTTTTTATTTTTCGCCTGCGGATTTTTGTTGAGCTACAAACCTCATTCTCAAATCAATATGATATTCTGACATGATAAAAGAAACATAAACACCACAGCCATTCAAATTTTTTAATTTTTATATGCTAATTATATTTTAGAAAACTATTGATGTCTCTTTTCCGCACATGCGACTTATAAAAAAATCTAAATGAATACTTATTAAACCCAATTCATTTCATTGATTACATATGAAAGTGAATTTGAAACTCTAAAATAACGAATGAGACAGAAATCAGTAGAGCGAAAATGAGCTTTAGATGGTAGGAAATTGTTGGTCTTGTGCCAAACTGAAGCTACAAATATTGCAACAAGCAAAAATCCAGTAATATTAAGTTCAACAGGATTAAAGGCAACTTTTTGCTGCCCTATCCATCACTTATTTTTGTGCAACAAGCGAATTTTGATACTTTCGAAGATGGCTTGCATCGCCAGATCTTCTATCTCCGACTTGTAATTGAATTTACTCTTTATTTTAAATAATATTTAATCATAAATGTACTACGTATTGTAGTAAATAATGAAAAAACTAGGAAATATTAAAATTTAAAATTGCTGAAAATTAATTCGATGAATGAACCTGTTTCGTTTTAACCAGTTTTAATAAGTCGGGTTTTATTTTCCTTAAATTTAAATATAAGACGGGCTCAAGTCACAAATATGTCATATTTATTTTTTTAAATTGATATATAATATTTCCGAAAATTTAGTTTTACAAAGATTTGGAATGTTGAAAACATAAAAAGAATTGAATCATTTTTCTGTACCATTATTATATTTACCTTTTTAAAATGAATTCGCATTAGTTATCTTAAAATTATGAAATTTTTGTTAAGATAAATATATAATAGTTAATTTTCTTTCCTGATTTGAAATATTATCTAGTGTAATTAATAAAATTGAAAACGCCTCTCTTATTCAATTTTCATTTTCTAAATTTCCCGGAAAGTTCCAGAATTTTCTAGTTATTCCAGAACCGTAACTAGAATTCGGCTACTGTAGCAGTCGTCATAAGATGGATCCAAGGGAGTGGAATTACACTCATGTGGTGACATAAATTAAGGATAATGAAAGTTCAAGAAAAGAAAGTCAGAAGCAAAGCAAATGTGACTTATTTGTAAAGCCTTTTTATTAAACAAAAGGTTAAAAAAATGTCATATGTGTGATATCATTAATAAAAATTACGTTTTTTTCTACCTGAGGCAAATTACAATTTTTTTAAAAAATCAATATTAGATGGTTGGTCTGATAGTTAATACATAGCATGCCCCCAGATGATGCAATAAAGTTCGTACAGCGCCTAGACATGCTGAGTATCAAATTATCGATCTGATCTTGGGGAATATTGCATCATTCATTAAGCAATGCTCCCGAAGTTCCAGTAGACATGTAGGAGGGGGTTGAGGTGCTCGTCGTACAAGAATGTCCCACACATGCTCTGCTGGATTCAAGCTCGGTGAAAATGCTGGCCAGTCCTAGCTGGGGATATCCTCCAATTCGTTTATGAGGTTAGCACGGTGAGGACGGGCGTTGTCAACCATAAACACGAATTCTGGGGCCAGGTCACCATGAAACAAACGTACACGTTGTTTCAGAATGACGATAGATTTAGCCTGTCATGATTTCAAATTAAACATGCAGATCAATTCTGGAACCCAGAATAATTCCTCCCCAAACGAGTACTCCTGCACCATCGTAACGGTGTCGTTCAATGATGTTCTTTTGGTGGCAACGGGTGCCTGACACTCTCCATATGAAAGTTCAGGGGGAATGAGAGTGAAAGCTAAACCTGGGCTCGTCGAAAAACATCACTCAAACTCATGGTTGCAGTGTCCACACTGCGTGCTCTCTACCCCAGGCTAATAGAAGGTGACAATGAATTACAATTAAGTAGAACACATCTGACAGGCTTACGAACATATAGAACAATCCGACATAAGTGCCTGTATACGATATACCTAGAAACTTTCATGCCAGTGGCTGAAGAAAGCTGAGGAAACAAGTTTAGGCTGTGCTGCACCTGTTTTTTTTTTTTTTTTTGGCAGTAACTGCCAAATGCGGGTCCTCAATCCGAGTTATAACTCGGTGGCGTTCTGTGTTGTTTCGTCAACTCACATTATCGTTGGAATCGTTGCCAAAGCCCGGAGACAACACTTGGGTGATTTCATGTTCTTCGGATACTTCCAGCTGGGAAGGCCACATTTCAGAAGGTCGATAATTCTACCTAGTAAAAAAATCATACAATTGTCTCCTTTGTGTCATAACTATGTGGTTATTGCCCTGAAAGGCTTATAAAGTGCTTGCGAACAATTTTACTTCTTTTCCTATATTCCTTATACATCACTTTTACATTCTCGTTATTGTGACGAACTGTTGGCGTCATCCGGTGGCTTCCTGAAATTTGCGCATGATTTTTGAAGATGTGTGTAGTCATTTTATGGGTGATATACGTATTTTAGAGTTTGATTTCCGCTTGACTCTGTGTTTAATTTATGACATGAGTGTAAAGTAAAATATATACAGGGTGATCGGTGAAGTCGTTTGAATTCAAAACGCATGTTGTTTAGTAGGAAAAAAAGAGTAGTTTTTGTAAAGTGAATACTCGATTTTTTTAGACATCTTATAGAGAGCCGAGGGCAAAATGAAGAAGTCACAAAAATAAATCAAACAATAAAGGAGATTCACCAAAAAGTCCAAAAGAAAAATGTATTCTATATTATTATAAAAATGTAGCAAAAAGTGTTACAGAATTTAGCATAGTCATTTTATTATAGGTACACATTTATTCCTTGACCATACGAGGCGCCGTTAAGAGCTTAAAATGGTTTTAACAATTTCATTCCAAATATGAATATCGAAGATTAAAGCGTGATATTAAATGGGCCGTCATTTTACATTCGTTTAAATCTATTGTACAAAGTTATATAACCAAATACAATATAATATTATAGTGCTTTACATTATTACACTCACTGGCCAATGAATTAGAAACCTTTGAGATTTGCATTTGCATGTGTGCTAGGTATGAAGT
Organism: Argiope argentata; assembly: GCA_026289955.1. Taxonomy (NCBI): domain Eukaryota; kingdom Metazoa; phylum Arthropoda; class Arachnida; order Araneae; family Araneidae; genus Argiope; species Argiope argentata. The sequence goes on along the minus strand of JAOUZG010004552.1, from coordinate 5,414,358 downwards.
ATGGAAAATTTTTGTTACTACGTAGGTTACATGTGGTTAGAATGATAGTATAAGTAAGGTGTAAGAATCATTTTCATAATGAATGTAATAAAAGGGAAAAAACGACAGATCTTTCACCGTTTGAAAAAAAGGCTTATTGTTGCTGCCCGTTTAGTAGATGCCTCAACTTCGAAGATGGCAGATCTCGCTGGGTTTTCAAAAACAGTAATATCAAAGAATTTCAAAATTTGGAATCAGAATCCACAATCCTTCTTTAGAAGGCGTGCGTAACTCTGTTTCGAGAACAGTTTTCCAAAAGTGTGATCGACGTCGTCTCCGACGAATTGGATGGCAGAACAGAGACTCTACTGTAATTCAACTGACACAAATCGTCAACCAAGGCTCTTCCCAACATATTTCAGCTTGAACCATGCGCAGAGAATTGCAGAGGATAGGAATGCATAGTCGAGGGCCTTTGTGAAAACCATTCATTTCCGCTCGACACGCAAAAATTCATTTTCAGTGGTGTAAGGAAAGAAGACACTGGGCATCTGAGGATTGGAAATGCGTAATGTGGTCAGATGAATCATGCAACACCTTATTTTGCACTGATGGAAAACGTCGAGTTTGGTGAAAATTCCATGAAACCATTAATCGATCTTGTCTTACTCGCATTGTGTAAGGGTCTGGAGGGAGTATCATGATATGGAGTAGGTTCTGCTGGCATGGAAGTGGTGCCTTAGTGTTCCACGAGGGTAAACAAACAGCCATGCGAAACCTAGATATACTGGCAGATGAAGTGCATCCTGCAATGTTACATTTTCAACCTCATGGCGACGGATACTTTAATGGACGATAATGCAACTATACATCGTGTTCAAAATTGATTCTCTGAGTATCAGCCTGACTTCCAACCTTTTCCCTGGCCACCGCATAGCCCGGATCTTAACCCCATAGAAAATGTGTGGGATTTGGTGGAAAGACGCATCCGACAGCACTCTCCTCTTCCATCTAATTTACAAGATTTAAAATGCTGCATAGCCAATGCATGGTATTTTATGGATGTAAATGCACTTCAAAAGCTTGCGGACTCGATTCCCAAACGAATAAGAACAGTTATGCGTGCAAAAAGTGGTCTAATAAAATATTGATCTATGGTTTATAATTCATTGACCAGCGAGAGTATGTAGTTTGTATATTTCAGACTGTAGTTCGTAGATCATAGTTTGAGAAATTCTGCTGTTATGCCTTCCCTAATTCTCCTGAATCAGAATATTTCATAATAAAAAACTTAACAATTTATTTAATGTAAAATGAAATCAGAGAAATTTTCACATGGTGAAGATGTAAGTATTTGACGAATTTTATTTATGGCAACTTAGATTGATGAGATAAGATGAACTCCGTGTCAAGCTTGTGGCCTTCGTCTTATGTTTGGCCATTTTCTTGCATTCATGTTTTGTACTCTAAGAAAATATTGGATCTATGATGAGTTAAGATGTTTGATATTCATTAATGGATACGAATAAAATGTTCAATTAATATAAATCGTTTAAGTACTATCAGAAGATTTCATTAATTGGTCTCCAAAGTTCTTTTAAAAAGTGAACCGTGTGGGTTAGCTATCATTAATTGATTAAAAGGTATTTTAAAAATACTTTTAATAGGAGAATAACTGATAAAAGAATTTCGATGGAATTGCTTCTAAATTTGTTGCACTGTTGAATAAGTCCAAATTTATCATCATTTTAAGGTTAGATATACCAAATTCCATTGTAATCAGCAAATTAAACATGCCGAAACATTCGAATGCCACCACTGGCTACGGTACAACAACTCCCGTAGGAGACATGGCCCTTAATTGGTAAGGGCTAGTCAACCTTACACTTTTTCTGTATCCACTAAGGAAGTGAGAATCAACCACCTCATCGAAAACTTCTTATCCACATATCTGAGGTACCCTCTGGTATGTCTGGAGGGAAGCAATAATTGTTCTTGATTTTCTGTAGCTCGAGCTGAATCTTGGTAAAATTGTAAAAAAAATTGTCTTTAAGATGTATAGTCATCTTAGAAAATGAAATCCACAGAATATGTGAGGGGAAGTAATTAAACTATTCAAAAATGAATGAACTTGCAAATTGGACGCATTATCCCGAAAGAAAAAAAAATAACTTAAAGACCACAGATATGACTTCTTTATTCTTTAAAGTTCTGGGATATTTCGGTACAATTCTTTGTTGACTGTCACGCCTTGAAAGAATGAATTCAAAATAAAATAGAGTAACGGATGCTGAAAATAAAGATATTAATTGCCTTTTTTAGAAAAAAGGCAATTAATATCTTTATTTTCGGCGTAATTGCGCTGTACGACGAATGAGCTTCAGAACTTTATTTTCGCATCGTTCATTATACAAACATCTAAAAAGTATCATTTGAAAAAAATGTGCCTTGGATTCACAAACTCTTTTCATTGCTAAATTTCAAAACTATATTAACCCTCTGCACTCTGAAAAGAAATTCGATGACTAGTTATTCTTACTCATACCTAACTTGTGTAGTGCTCCTAAAAATAAAAATATACATTTAAGTTGAATATTCACAGATAAAGTAATAAATAAATAAAATTTCAATATGGTGCACTGTTTTCAATGGTGAATGAATGTCACCAACCTAGTGCAAAGGTTTAAAAATTATTCCTGCAAATCTAATTTCATTTTTCTAAATCTGTTGGTTCAAAATTAATGGTTAACAAAATCGATTCTTTAATATTAAAATATAACATGGATTTTTATTCGTAATAATATAGTTATTGATCCAGAAATATAAGGTATTTATTATTATGTCAGAACATTATGTTGTTCTTGCGATGGGGTTTTTGGCGTCAACCAAAATCCGTAGGCGAAAAATAAAAATTTTATTATCTGCATGAGCATCTCAGAAAATCAATTTTTAATAACGCAATGCCATTGCATTTACAAAATCTCTGATTAAGAAAGAAATAAGTTAATGACTACAGCAAATAAAACCTTGAAAAATGACATTTTGAACGCGTGATTATATGAAATGAAATAAATACGAATTGTGATATTTTTATAAACAATAAATTTAAAAAAAATCCGAGGCAAAGTTTTTCGGATCGTTTGCAATCTAAAGTGACTCACTCAATGAAACAATTAAAATGAATAAATTTTTTTTTTTAAATTGCACGATCAAGTGGTGCTTGGTCGTTCAAGAAATGATGTTCTGACATGATATATCGAAATATGCGTAGCAGATTTCATTTTAATCTTTATTAACTATGCACACATACTTTTCATATAAAAGTAATTCTTAGAATGTGATAAACTTTATAATGATTGAATCTGAAAAGTTTTTGAAAGACAACATTTCTAACTTATAGCAGAAAAGGGCATTTTAAGTAATTTGAAATGACTGTAAAATTTCAGTTTATTTCTGTGAGTAGTTTCTCTGCTACGTCAAACTATTATTTTGGCTAAAACTATGCATTTCTAAACGTTATCTCAAATTTTGACAATTTTTCTTTTTATTTAAATGCTCACTGATAATGCATTTCTTGTTTACAATATCATTTTTAAAAATAGAATAGTTATTTACAAATTTATATTTAAAAAAATTCTGGCGACCGCAAAGGAACCTCAAAATAAAGTTAAAATTTTTTTCCCACTGCCATTGTTTTTTATTAATAGTCGCTGCTTTTAAATCTGGCAAAGAATCTCTGTCCTTGGAGCAATTTCCCCTCCCCCTCCCTCGCTTTATTCTTCAGTTCGCAGTAAATCACACACAAAATTCAAGAAGCCACCAAAGAATGAGAGTCATACTTCCTACTAAATGCTTGCAACTACGTAATTTTATAAATATGTTGGTTTGAAGAATAAATTAGTCAGAACTGTAGCATAATAAATTCTATACTTTGTATTCAGAAAAGGATACTATTTGTGAAATTAGTAATATTTCATGCATTCTAATGATCTCTTTCAAAAATCTGAAATATTATGGAATAAATTTACCTTAAATATAATTAATATTGTGTAATTAGAAATAATTTCAGATATCAGAGCAGCATAAAATTAAGTATTTATCATTAATTTTTAAGAAATAAATTTTATATTAGTTCCATACACATCGAAAACAATAATTTAAAACTAAATTTATGGATTTACAAGATGTTATTTAAAATTTTCTAATGTCTTTCTACCTCAGTAGATAAAAAAAAATTAAACGTAAAGCAATGATATTTTTTTTACGAAGTATTTATTTAATGATTTTAAAAACAATATTTATATCTTGCATACCCATATTAAAATATAACTACATGAATATATCGGTCTAAGTCAGTTTTTTCGCTATCTTTACACATCTTCAATTTGGAATATTTTGTTTGCAGATTTTTTTTTTCTTATTCTTATTAGAGCCATTCAAATAATTTGAATTTGTCTATAAACTTAAATTTCGATAAAAATTCTCTTTTTTCCATTTCAGAATTCATATTAATTTATTTATTCGGTCCCTTATATGAGTTAGATTTGCTATTTTTTTCAGATGGAATTTTCTTGATTTTTTCATCTACGAATTTATTTAATATCCTAATTAGATGACACATCTTATTTGGGTCATTTATTGCAATTCCATTCCCAATAATACTATAAAGAACGTTCGAGATATTGTTAAGTGATTTTTGCGTTGTAAATGGTAATATTTTCACTAAAGTTACTAAAAATAAAGTTAAAAGTGTTAGCAAAAAATTACATTAAGCTGATGATAATTCTTTCGTTTTTTATTAAAGCATTGGTTATTTACTACAATTTTGAAGAAAAAAATAACCAAGGAATCTCGTTACATAAATATAATGAAAATTTAATGAATACATTTCTTTGGTATGAACATAGCTAGAAATTAAAAATATCATAATGATTCATACATATATTTTAAATCTTTGATTCTATAATTTGATGCGAAGAATGAATCCTTACTATAATAAAAACCATAACAGCTTATATATTTGTAATACAATATATATAGGCAAAAATGATGTTCGCTAGGTTAGAATATAATTTTTGAAAAAACAACTGCTTAAACAACCTATCATTTAAATATTCTGAAACAGGATTCTGAAATTTGGAACAGTTTGGAAAAATGTTCATTATTTCGCCAACCAAGAAAGGCAATGTAGTTTGCACAGAAATGATGGAAATATATTTTAACATAAAAACTAGAATTTATTAGATGCAGGCTTTATAATTTAAATAAAAAAAATCTTGTACGTTTAGCGTGATGCGTTTCATAAGATAAAACACCTGGAGCAATAATCATCTGGACTCGTGCTCCATCCACGAAAAGCACTGTTTTATGAAAATATGACAGTGTTATATATTTTTTACAACTTCAAATAATATTTTTCTTCCTTAAAATTCAGCGTTCAGTTATAGTACAGTTCAGTGTAGTGCATATGTGTTATGTTGGGGGAATAAAACACATATGCACATCTTATTGAATGTAAATAAAATTTAATTATGGGTAATTTTCCGCTGGCCGGGCGGAAGCGAAAAGTCGCTAAATAATGTAGAATTCCGCCAAATTTCTTTGGCGATTTTTCGTTCCGCCCGGCCAGTGGAAAAGTATCTAATGATGTAATTAAATGATGCGCATAATTATGTTTGTTACATTCTATGATTTATAATTGTGTTTTAATTCCAATATAAAATTCAGTCAATAAAGTTTCTATTTACTTATTTTTTTGGTTACTATTATTTAATGAGTATTTTAGCATTTCTACAGGTATTAAATTTAAACGTACGTTTTATGGGAATATTTTAGACTTTTAATAAAGAACACGATTAGAAGACTGAAGCTACTGTTTATCGATGGAAAAGAAACATTATATGGCTATATAAGCATTAAAAGTGTTATTTCACGTTCCTTGTTCTACTTTTCGAAGGAGAGTATAACATGAAAAAAAAATTATATAAAAACCACTGCTGCATTTTCTGGGCTTAAAAATGTCTCAATAAGAATTTTTTTTCATGTGGCGTTTTTCTTGTCCATACAAATGAGAGTTCTCAAGTACGATCAAGCTTGGATGTTTAATTGTGAACTCCTTAATCAGTTCAGTTTTTTTTCAACATTGATGTGCCGCTTGAGATAAGCTTCAGATTATTATGGAATTAATTCTCCTTTTTTTAATAAAATTATTGTGAAAAATAATGAAAGCTGTTTTAAAATATCGTCTTTCAAGGAATTAAAAATTTACTAGACGAATTATGTTATTCAGATATGGTTTACTTCCATAATCCCTTGGAGGCACCTTGAAATGAGGATGAGATGCTTCCGGTATGGCGGTTGGATCTCGCCAACCTGGCGGGTACACTAATAGGTGGGGGTAGGCTCCTTCCTTCGATGACGGGAAGTACTTCTTAAGGGGAGGATTGTACCGTGATGGCCATTAGGACTCCACTACAGTTCCCACCAGTGTTGCTGTTACGGCGGTCCGGTCATTCGGCCCTCGTGGTTTAAATGCGGGTTGGAGAGTCTATCTATGACTTATTTCCATAATTAAAATGTAATAAACACTTGTTAATCTCTGTTAATAATAAAGTTGAATGCGGATGTGTATGTTTTAGCGCTCTTCAAGCCAGGCCTATGATCTGCAGCTATCAAACATTAATTAATTAAAAAATAAGCAGACTTTTGTCGTTTTTCTATGATAATTTTCAAAAATATTATTACCCAAAAAGGAATTTTACACCGTCTCAAAATTTAAGAAATTATCTTTACAAGATTTTAAATTGATATTTAAAAGTTCTTCAATTTCTGCAATTTTATTTTATTTATTTTTTTGCCTTATTTCCAACAACGGATTACATTTTTACCCTGAAGTTTACGTCGTTTTCATTGCGTAACCTATTATTTAATCCCGTAATTTTTTTGTCATCGTCCAAAGCTAGAGAAGAAATATTTATTTAACATCTATTTAATGTCTATCTATGCAGGAATAATAATAATAATAATAAAAAGAAATTGCAATCCATGAAATTTATAAGGGGAATGAACTGATCTTTTTTTGTTTTTAATAGAAGCACTACTTCTTGAAACTTGTTTTCATTTGTAAGTCTCATACCTTTAATGAAAATAAAATATGTGAGGCAATTAAAACAACATGGTTTTAATATATGATGATGATGTTGTTGTTCTCGTGTTCCGCTTTACAACGTAAAGAGTGAGTGATGTAGCTTCTGAGGGTATGGACCCCTGAGCACCTGAGGACAGAAGTCTGACTTCTAGATCATACGAGAATAACACACACACATTTGCTTGAATAACCCCCTTTTTGTAGGGGGGCACATTCACACAACTCGCAGATAGTACACAGAAGAACAACCATGGCCTAAACGGGACACCCAGATCACGAGGAAGACGCGCTCGATATCTGAAGATTTGCAGAAACATAGGCATAGTGATATATCGCAATGATTTAAATGGAGTTAAATGTCCTCGCTAGTTGCCAAAGACGGCTAGTTTTATAATAAAGTTCAGGGGCTTCACTTCTATATTAATTTGAATCATTAAAATTTATTTAAACCAATAAATGATAGCAAAATACATCTGACATCAGTTGTTGCTAGTGATATTCTTCCATTTTAAACACACACAGTTGGTGAGAGTGGAGTCTTAATTTATTGTTGTAGTTCTACAAACGATTATTTCAGAATTGTTGTTTAGTAATGAAACAACCACTTTGAAAACAACGTGTTGGCTGTCCGCGTAAGAACTCTCATCGTTCAATCCACCGTTATTGGCTTTAAAGAGAATTGCTTCAGCTTGCTCACTGGTAATAGCTTCGGGTAAAGCTTTCCTCAGCCTTGAAATGGCGGCCAACATTTGATCCAATTCCCTAGTCTCGTTCCGTAGAGAGAATCCCGATGGTGTAGAAGTTGGCGTGAATTTGGCAACTTGGCAAGCTTTAAGGATCCTGCCCTGGGTGATGTTAGGCTTTCTTGAATCACGGATGGTGAAGCAAACATCTGAAGTCAAATGCTTTTCAGCCAGTTTTGACACTAAACAAGCAATATAAAAACAAATTTTTCAAATCAATTCCTAAGGTAAACAAAGAATTTTTTTTATTTTGTCTACTCTTTATTAGATAATAACAATTAATATAAATATGTATAGGAATATGACAGAGTCACAATATTAAGCGGCAAAATAAAAAGCGAATTTCTTGGCAATTTTCCTTTTTATATTTGGTGTTCGAACTCCCAGACCAAGATATGGGAATCCTACGACCCACCAACCAGACTATTACAGCCTAACGATTGCAATTTCTATAAATAATTGATCAAAAAGTTACACTAGCGTTGAATTTTCAACGTCAATTGAGGATTCAAAATCAATTGTGGCAACGCAAAATTCGTAATTTTTTTTACATTATTTGGGGTACGCAATATCTATCAGAAATTTATAATTTTCTATATTTTGTATAATTTTAATTCGGAAATACTTCAAAATGAATGATAAAAATCAATCAATTAATTAACAATGCTTGATTTTAAATGTATCAACCACTATAAAAATAAACAATCGTTTAAAATAATCTATTGAAAACATATTAAGCCTAACTTCATTGGCGTTGGGAAAAAAACAAACTAAATTCGTTACTTATTTGGCGACGGAGAAATGAAGATTTTTGGCTGGAAAGTTAGTTTTTAATTAATTAATAAAAAAATAATGAATTAATATTTGAAAAAATATATCAACATCAAGTGTCAATCACTGTAAGTTTTAAAAAATTTACTTGAATTTGATCGGACGAATAAAAAGTTTTTTATTGACGATTGAAAATTTGTACTATATATACAGTGGGTAAAAAAAGTTTCCGTACGGTCAATAAATTTAAGAATAAATGAGCATAATTTGTAAAGTATTGCATTTTTTCTTTAAATACTGTCTATATGTGTTTAGTATCAGTCCACAGAAAGAGATTTTTATAAAGTTTCATTTTTGCAAAACGAGAAAAGCATTTTATTTGCAATATCTAAAGTAAATTCGAAAAAAAGTTTCCGTATGCGTTATGAAAATTCTTTCTGACTTGTTTAAAACATGCCCGTAGTAAATCTTTGAAAGAAAGAAAGTTAATCACTGATAAGAAAACAACATATCGACAGTTGTTGAGTTCAAGTTTGCTCTTGATCATCACAAAATGGAAGTTCGGGAATTAGTGATTATATCGCGAAAAGATGGATTATTTATTTCAGTTTGAGCAACAGGAAAAAGTGCCTCGAGTTTGCAAAGAAGCATTTAAGCAAGCCATTATCTTTTTTGGGAATCCATTCTTTTCAGCGATGAATCAAAATTTAAAATTCATGGATCAGATGGCTGAGTTATGGTGTGGAGTAAACCAAACGAACAAATGCGAACTAAGAATTTATGCGGAAGTGAGAAGCACGGTGGTGGCGCTGTTTTGGTGTGGGGGTGTATGAGTGCTTCTGGAGTTGGAAATTTGCAATTCATCGAGGGAAATATGGATATCTGGATATTCTTAAACAAAATGTGTTATCCAGCACAGAGAAACTATCTCTTGGAACTGGATTTACTTTTCAACAGGACAACAATCCTAAACACACCTCTAAGATTGGCCAAGAGTGGTGCCTTTACCATCTTAAACAACAACTTCATAGCCCTCCCCAGTCATTCGATTTAAACCCCATCGAACATCTGTGGAAAGAAATTGGCCGACAACTTAAAAAATATGACATAAAAAACAAAGTTGAACTCAAAAGTGCCATTAGTTGCATTTGGTGTTATATTTCTCCAGAAACAACAACAAAAAAAACTTGTAGGGGTAATACCACAACGTCTAAGAGAGGTGATAAAGACCAAAGGAGGGCCCACTGATCATTAAATGCATTTTTGTAAACTTTTATCGTGTGCTAAGGCACCATACGGAGACTTTTTTGTTCCATGTTTACGGCATTTTTTGAGTTTTTAAGATTTATATTTTAATTTTGTCAGTATTATCATCCTTTTAATATGAATAAATATTAAATAATATTAGTTTAAACTAAATTTTAAGTTTTCATTTTTATCATTATGAATTTTGTGTGACAAATTAAACTTTGATTTGCATTCGTATCTGCGTACGGAGACTTTTTTTACCCACTATATATATATATATATATATATAATATATATATATATATATATATATAGGATGTGAGCTAATAGTAGGAATTGAAAAAGACATGGGAAGTTATCATATATGCTGCATGAAACTTAACATTCTAGAGACAGAACTCAAATTCATGGAACTTTTAATGCCTTGTTTTGAATTTAAAATCAAAATACACTTAAAAAAATACAGTATTACTTAAAAGAAATGATGAACAAAACCACTTAAGTCAATAATACGTCACTCCCAAAAGAATGTAGTACAACTGTGTTGTATGCTACGAATTTGCACTGAATTGGAACGGATAAAAATAACTAAATTAGACAGGAATTACAGAAGCTTTTGTTTTTCTCCACAGGGCGAATTTATTTATAAAGAGCAGGCAAAAGTTGTTCTCATTTGAATGCAATTTACCCATTGTTCATGAATTTATGAGAAATCATAAAGCTTAGAAACATCAGTTGGTTTGTATTAGTACAAAAATTTCACAGAGAATATGGTAATAATGATCGATGAAAAGTGTCATGCGTACACGTATTCATAAAAAACGCCGTGCAAAAAAGAATCTTGAAAAGTTAAGTATTTTTTTTTATGATTGTAATGTAAATTAAGCGGTTATAAAGATTAATATATGGATTTGGTATATTCAATTTATCCTTTAAGTATTATAAATCAGAACTCATTATTAAATGTGTTTGGTGGTACGCCAATTTTCGAATTAGAAGTGAAATGTCTTATAAATGATGCAGATCTGGTTATGTACAAATTTACAATTTGTTTACATCAAATTAGTAGCAAAGTTATACGTACATTTTTCGCAGCGGGAGAACTCATAAAATAACTAAAAGCTCTTTGAAGAAATACTCTAGTCATCTTAAGGTGTTATAAAACCGTTTTTTTTCATTACTCAGCTCTGGAATACATAAACCAACTCAGGTAAAAAAAAGAATAATATATTGTACTATTTTTTGTAGCCAACGGTCATACTCTAAACTCGCGTTTTAATTAAAATAGCTAACAAAATAAATCGTCTGCCTCTACTTCATAAATTGCAATTCACAATAGAAATAGTAAATAAGTAGAAATATTTTTCTTGAAATAAATACAAGGAATAATATTAATATTTACCTATTAATTAATGTTTCTAGATTATAATATGAGATTTAAGTTTCTAACATTAAGTACGACATTGACGTTGGTACTTCATGGAAAAATCTGTCTGAGAAATCTCTGTTTCGTTTTGATTGATTGTCCCACAAATTTAAAAATCAAGCATGAGAACTTTTTATGTACAAAGCATTCGTTAGTTCTTAGAATAATATCGAAATTAGCGAGATTTTAAAATTCTCCAACATAAATCACAAATAAAAGAGAACAGACTACCTATCAAAACATTCTATGAATTTAATTTCGTAATTTTATTTATATTTAATCTAACGATTTAATTTTAAATATTGAAATATTTTCTGAAGCGTAACTATTTTTACTCACTTTTTCCTCTGATTTTAACTTCGACTGGCCAATGATCGGAAATCAAACGTGCCTGCAAATGTTAAAAATGAGGTTTCATTGATTTATATAAAATTAACTGCATACGATACAATAACAGTATGTTATGGTTAGTTTGGTTTTTATATTGTAATGAAATATAACATGTAAAAGCTGAATTCATTGAGATTTTTCTATGAGCAGTAAAAACTGTTTGAAGGATACTAAATTCAAGTGTTATGTAATCATTCAACAAAAGCTATTTCAAACAATTAAAGCTATTTCGAACGGAATTGCACAACTTACATAAAATAAACGTTCCAAAAACAATGATAGCCAAATAACACATTAAAAAACAAGTAATATAAATTTTTTTAAAAAAAAGTCAATTCCTGTTTAGGTCAGCAAAGAAATTTTTTATTTTAGTTACCTTTTATTAAATAATTACAATTAATATAAATAATTTATAAAAAAATTATTGACTTTCGCAAGAATTGAACTCGTATTCTTCACACGAAAAATAGTGAAATCCTAGCATTTTACCGATTGAGATACTGCCTGTCGATTTCAATTTTCAATACCAACTGTTAAATCTATTTAAAGTACTAAAAATTAATTAATTAATTAAAGTATGAAAAAACTTTATTAACATCAAGTGTCATCCATTACGAATTTTTAAAAAATGTATTTGAACTTGAGTGGATGAATAAAAAGCATTTTACAAACGATTGACAATTTGAACAAGATTATATATGTAGAAAAAGTATGAACTGATCGTAGGAATTGAAAAAGAAAGGTTGAAATAAGCACTTCGATTGAACCCTAAAAATACATTTTGTCAGGCGGACCATAAGAGAATGGTTGAGAAAGGAAATCATTATTTTGAAGAATTGCTTTCCAAGAATTAATCCGAGGCTCACTGAAGATGATCCATTCCTGGAAGCAGTGGCGGATTTGGCGTTTCAGATGCCCGAGGCGCAATTCAATTTGAGGCCCCCTTCTCTTCCAGTAATATTTATAGTATGCACTCTTTATATATATATTTTTCACTCTGTTAAGCTCTGAACCTGATTTTTTTTGTGTTAAAAAAAGGAGGGTAAGAATTAGGAACATAAAATTGAAAATTAAAATCAATTTTTTCATACTACTGGACGGTATTTAATATAATGATAAAGTGACGGGTGTGTTTTTAAAAAACGCGCTATTTTGTACCATAGTTACGCAATATTTGTCAAAGATACATGTCTGAAACTTTATTATACACCAAATCATTTACTATAGAATTGAGCTAATTTTCTCTATTGCTGTTAAAAGCTCGGTTATGTTAACATTATTAAAGTTTCGAATTTTAATAAATTTACGTTTTTCCTACTTTCTGAACAATCATTTTCTTACTATTTTCAACTAATTAAACCATTCTAATAAACAAACAATGCTTTTTATTAAAAAACTGAGAAAATGGGTCGATTAATTTGCATTTAATTATATAATTTTGTTTCAAATTTTCTTAAAAATAAAATAAATAAAAAGGAAAATAATAAAGAAAAGAAAAATACGTCTTTGGGCGATTTAGCGAATAGCGCTAGGCCCGAACTCCACATCTTATGGTTAGTAGCCGAGTAACATATCCGTTGGTCCAAAAGTGCACTACGCTCCGAGGGATGTTATCTGGCTTATATTACAATCACCACACGTCAACTAATATTGATACTATTATTTATTAAACATTAGAAATATATTGAACTATAATAATAACAATGGCAGTTTCTTCTTTTCGTATATTAAAAACGAATTAAATAGGAACCTTTCTGGCTTTAGCTTTAGCAAATTTATCAATTAGAGTTTCATACTCTAACAAATTAACTAAATCATTTTTGATGAACATCATGGATAAGTAACTTAAATTTAATTGTGATAAAGAATTCCTTAAATAATTTTTTACTCTTTTAAGCACCGAAAATGAGCGCTCACCACTTGCCTTACAAATGGGAATAGTTTAAAAATATTTTTAGAATTGTCTCTACATTAGGAAATGTAGAATGCAGTCCTCCGATTATTAATTTGTACATATCAAAAGGATTTGTAATTTTTTCTTCTTTTATGAGGGCAATAAAATGTACAAGTTCATCTTTAAAATTTCTAGTCGCAATATCATTTTCATATTTTGCGCATTTGTTATCCACGCAGTCATTAAATTTGACATCGGACATATTAAAATAAAAAAAAATTCCAAAATCCAATAAAACCTCACTGTAAATCGAATTCCTTCGCGATAGATCTGCAATTAATACATCACAAATAACCTTGTGTACATTAATAACAAAATTTTCTTTTTGACAAATTTGTTTCGTTTAATGTTGTTTCATCAAATTGCAGTTTTCTTTTTCTTATCCGTGTTTCCCGATAGTTCCGGTTTTTGATCAATGCATTGGCGCCGATCTCTATATCTTCGAAGTTGATCCGGACAATCTTTATAAAATCGGATAGCGATTGTAATTGATTTGTTGTAAGCAGTAAATTATGCTGTGTATCTTGCAATGATTTGTTTATACTATTTATTCTTTGCAATAATTTATCCCATAAAACAGTTAACAAAGCTGTTTCATAATATTCGAAACATTCTGCCAATTTTTTTTGCCTCCAATTTGCTTACAGGTTTTTCAGTATCCGATGTGCTAATTTTGGTTAGAACTTCTTTAATATTTTGATAATTACTTTTTAATGCAGAAACTGCGTCTGCTCTTGATGACCACCTAGTATCACTTATTCTTTTTAAATTTGGAGATTGATTTTCTAAACTGTTATTAAGCAAATTCCATCGTCGAGTAGATGCCGAGAAATATACTTATAAATTCTGAATAAAATCAAAATATTTTAATGCACCAGAACATGATTCTGCTGCACGATTTCCTATTAAATTTAATGTATGGCTTACGCATGGTACGAAAACGGCTGTATTTATGTGCTGTTTTAGTCTTGCTTGCAGTCCACTGTATTTCCCTACCATATTTGCCATGTTATCATAGGTTTGGTCCCTACAATTTTTAATATCTATAGACAAATCTTTTAAAAACTCAAGAATTATTTTTCTAAATATTCAGAATTATGGTTTTGAATATTAATAAAGTCGAAAAATCTTTCTTTTATGTCCCCATTTTTACTAACAAATCTCAAAGTACAAGTAAGTTGGTCTACTTGAGATGTATTTGGAGTAGAGTCTACAATTATTGAATAATAAATTGCTTCCTGAAGTTCAGCTATTAGATGTTTCTTAACTACATCGCTCATTAAACTTATGAATTCGTCACATATCGTGTGAGATAAATAATTGACATTTCCACTCCCTGAATTGCTAAATTTTTCCAAATGCAATTTTAGAAAACTGTCAAATTCTGCCAAATAATCAATGCAACTCAAGAAATGCCCTTTTCGATTTGAAGTTGTATCTTCTCTGTGGCCCCGAAATGCTATTCCTAAACTCGCCAACAATATTACTGTCGCAATGATTCGCTGTAAAACAGCTCGCCAATACTTTTGTTCCGTGTCAACCTGCTGTTTTAAATGAGTATTTATACGTCCAGAAATAGACAAGCGTTTTTGTAGAGTCACCATAGATTTGATATGGTTCTGTGAAGTTTCGTGACCACTTAAGTCTCTTGCTAAATTTTTCAATCACTAAATCCTGTTGAAAATTTCGTGTACGCATTAGAAAACATTTTACAAACATAACAATACATGCACTTGTAGCTAAATATACTAACCATTGGCGAAATTCTTTTGTGCCATTTGCTTTAATACAGTAAAAATTCGTTTCAAAAACATTCCTATAATAGATTCGATTTCTGTCTCCGTATTTTACTTTAAGACTTGTAATATTCCCAATATTACAAGGCTTATTTATCAAATAATGTTCACTCATTGATAAGTTTGGTGGCCACAATGCAATGTCACTGGGAAACAAATACTTGTCTTTATGTTTACCACAGTCAGAATCAGCTATTTTATTTTGCTATATAAAATTAAAAATTGTTGATTCTTGTGTTCCATTCTTAGATCGCTCGTTAATTTCTTCGAATTCACATTCTGCTTCGGCTAGCTCATCGGTTTTTTTCTTGTGCATATTCTGTTTTAGTTTGTTTGTCTGTCTTTTTAGGCTTGCATTTTATTTCATTTCGTTCACCAATTTCTTCGAATTCATTTTCAACTTCAGCTTGCTCAGGGATTTTTTCTTGTGCACATTTCATTTCAGTACACTCATCAACCTTTTCAAATTCACGTTGTATTTCAACTCGCTTATTAATTTGTTTCAATTTATATTCCACTTCTGATTACGCATCGTTTTTTTCATGTGCATATTCAATTTCAATTTGCTCATTGGTTCTTTTAGGTACACATGGAGCATCTGGTTGCTCAACAGCTCTTTCTGGCTCGTTTTTCAAACGTTATAATGAATTTATTGAGTGAATTTTGATATCGTTCAACATATTCTTCTTTTACTTTTTGCGTTTCGAAGCACCCGATTCAAACTTTCTTTTTGGTGGCATAGCTAATACATTTTTTAAAAAATTAGTCGCATAAAAAATATTAGCTGGACTTAATACCCGTTCCTTTACTTTTAACGACGACGATAGCAAACCTCCGAGGAGGGGAAAGGTCATGTGGTACCAAAGGGGGGGGAGGAACCAAGAGAGGGTCGAAGAGGAAGTGAACGAGACAGAAGATACTTGATCCATTTTCATGTTTTTTTTATTATTATTTTAATCCTGTCATGTGAATAATGTGATAATCCAGAATTGGATTGTTTCCTGTAATCATTTCTACACAATCATCCTGATTGAAATATTTATATATCCGGTGTAGAAATGATTACAGGAAATAATAAAAGCATATTTCATTATACATATTATTATTTTAGAACTAAATTTTGAGGCCCCTTCATTTATGAGCTCGAGGCCCGAGGCGCGCGCCTCATGCGCCTGTTTGGAAATCCGCCACTGCCTGGAAGAGCATCAAAACAGCTTTAATTTAGAGGAATCAATCTATTCTGATGCGATACAGGTAAATTATAAATAAAGATTTGAATGAAATCTTCTATGGCGTATTTCAATGTATCATGTTAGAACATAATTCCTTGAGCGACCATGTACCACGTGCTCGTGCAAGTTAAATTATATTTTTATTCATTTTAATGGTTTCACTGAGTGAGTCACTTTAGTATGGCAAACGATCATAAAAAAAACTGTGTCTCGCATTCATTGTCTGCTTCGACGCACAAAATGGTTTATTACTGATTGCAATTTGTAGGATTGAAATTTGAATTTTAGGGAACATGGTTATATTGGGGCAAACATATAGTTTAAAAAAAGCATTAGTTAAGAAATTAAACTAAATATTTAATTCTGTTAGTCCTAAAATGATGCAAAATGAGATGGATAATTATATAAATGATTCGCTTTTTTTCATTTTCTAATTAGATGGCATCTTCTGTTTCGGGAATATATTGTTTTATTGATTTAACCAAAAATTCATAGAGTACTCGAGATGAATTATAAAGCGTAATTTTTGTATCGAATCATAGCGTGTTTGAATGATAAAATATCAGTTTGTAAGTTGAAAGACAATAATTCGATGCTCCTGTAAAATCCATCGTGTATGCACGAACTGGAGGACATTAAATCCTACATAGAATTGCCATTGACCACATATCCTGCCATTGTTGAGGTGTGAAACTTTGGTGAGGAGTGCGCCTTCTCAAATGTCATCTTTGTCACCTGAGTAGGGTTCAAAAAGAATTCATGGTTTTGAAAATTTTTGCATCAACTTAAACAGATGTGTGCATTTTGTGTGTTGTTTTTTCTTATGGCATTTGCCATGGACAAGCCACCCACTGATACAGCAGTAGATTTAAGCCAAAAGGAGAGTTTCTTGTTTTTGAAGTAGCGCCAACTAGGGCCAAGCGTATTACACACTCACCACATTTGCTTGCACAGCTCCTTTTTACAGGGGGGCACAGTCACACATCTCACAGACAGCACACAGAACAACCATGACCGAACCGGAACTCCCAGAACAAGAGGAAGACGCGCTACCTCTGTGCCAGAAAGCCGGAGTGCATTTTGTGTAAATTAATGTGTATTTAGATACAATTTTTCACTGATTTATTCAGTATATTTTAACATAAAAAATTTGAATTCTAGAAATTGGAATAAAAGAACATACTTCATCCATCGTTACATCGAAGTCGTATCGATAGTCAAATGCTCTTGCAGATGATAAAATAACACCAGAATTCATGTTCTCTCCAGCATACACAATTCTGTTTTGAAAAAAAAAAGGATTACAAGAATTATATCTTAAATCTTATCGAAATATACATTCATATAAATAATAAGATGAGAAGGTAAGTTTAAATGGTAATCTCATAATTGAAGTTTTTTTCTAGTCTCCAAAAATGAGCAATTATTTGTATGATATTACCTTAAGTGCAAGATTAGCAGAATACCAGTATTTAATTTAACAACTCCAACATGCAAGGACTATAACAGAATTTTTTACTGCTTTTTAGGCAATCATTTTTACAGTTCTTTCATGTCCATCTTTCAGTTGGTTTGAGAATTTCATGGTTACATTGAAATTAAACCTTTTATCCATCAGTAATTTTTATAAGTATTTGCCTATATATACATTTTAAACTAAAGGTTTGAATTGAAATATATTTTCATTTCGTAAAGAAAAAGGTATGATATTATCGACAATTAAATCTTCTTCCTTAGATGAAAAATATCATAAAATGCATTTATGAAAACTTGATTTTTTGTCTTGTCACTTGTCAGAAAACTTGATTATTGAAAATGAAAACTTGTCATTTTCAATAAACTGATAATTAAATACAAAATAACATTTTAAAACTATTAATTTAATCTTCTCTCAATTCGTATACCGTAATTATAAATTGTTGTTTATTGCAGCTTTAAATTCAGAAAAGATATTATCTCCATTTTTCCACGCCAACAATATCGAAGACTAATGGCCAGACTTTGAGAAGCAAAAAATTGGAGAACACTTTGATATAGTACTTGAAAATTTTCATCTATTTCGGCTGTCAAGCCTATTTTCGAAGATCCAAATTCGAACTTCTTGATGGTTCTTGGATTTCGCTAGTGTACTAATAGCTTCAGATGCAGAAATGTTAACCATATTGACCGTAATATGGTTATTAAAGTCGATCTGTATTATGATCATCATATAAAGCAGTTTCAAAAAGCATTCAATTTTACAAGTTATTTTTAATCCAAATTATAGTATCGAAAACCTTGCACCATTTTTGTTTTTTCAGTGCTTCATTATTCCCTTTCCACAATACGGAAGCTGAGCATCGCTCCCTCTCAAAGGATAATTAATGTTAACCCTTTGAAGTTCGATGTTACCTCTGATTCGACATTCAAGACTGTGCATCATTTTGGCGTTTTATTTATTTATTTTTCAAATTTAATTCTTAAAAACGCTTACATAATGATTAAGAGATGTAGATTAATTTTTCAAAGAAATTAACTTAAAAGAATTATATTTATTTATTTTTCATAGCAATAAACAATAAACAAATAACAAACAGTTGTATTAGGCGAATAACATTGCTTTTAATTATTTTTCGGACTGCAAAGGGTTTATAAGATAATGACAGCATTTCAGGAAGAAAATTCTATAAATCTTCCATACAACTACGTTCTTAAATCATTTTTTCTCCTAAAAGTAGAAAATCCTTATAACATTAACTTTGAATCTTTTTCTTCTCGCTAAAAATGTTGTTAAACAATAAAAATCTCGATAATTTTTTTCACTGTTGCATATCTTTTCTGTAATTCTATCTTAACAAAGTTTTCTTGAAGAAACGAAGTATGTTCCTTTTTGAAGTGAATAAATCCATAAACATCCCAAATTAGCATTCCTAAAGGGGTTCTTTCGTAACCTGATTAACATAATTTTAAATAAATATTTAAAATGTTTGATCTTTTTACTGCTTTTAAAACATTATTATTTTGCTTTATATTTGCAAAGAGATGTCCTAAATTATTATCTTTTGTGTGATGGGATCTAAAGCTTTTTTATAATGAACTAATATAACTTATAATTCAGATCCCTTTCTAATTCTCCAGAAGTTGAAAGAGTACATGCGTATTATCCCGTCGATCCACTAACAATGCGCCAAATTTCATTTTGGAGGCCAAAATTCTTGAATGCTTTTGAATACGTGGCAAACCAATTTTGGTGCATTAGTGATCTATTGGCGATCATTTTTTGATTAAGCGGAAATGATCGATGGGATAATACGTACGCACCGTTCAAAGGCATTGTATAGAATGATAGAATTGGAAGACTGTCTGGTAGACCAATACAACTTATATACTGTTGTGGTATTAAATGTTACTATGTATATAATATAAATTTGTAAATTAGATGTTTTGATAAGTCGATGGCTGACCATTACATTTAAATCATGAAATCGAAGGAGAATATAGTAGAAATACGATTTTAGTAAAAACAATTATATTGAGCTTCATCAATCTTCCTTTTTGTTTCTTTTTACTGATACTATATGTTAATTATTTCTGATGGAGAAAAACGCAGTCAAAGCTGGCAAATATTAACTCGCATCATTCTCCTTATTTGTCTGTAAGGTCCGCCAACTTTGGCAACCCTGCTAAAATCGCTTAGCAACCCTTTTTATGGTGATACGCAGGAACGTGGAGGGGAAAAAGGTTAAGTGTAGAGAGAAATCAACCAGATATTCGATGACAGATGGTTTACAGAATGAAGGAGGAATTTGAAGAGGATAATTCGGGGACTGACGAACGAAGAAGAAGGATGTCAATTGGGATCGGAGTCGGAAAGGAGGCCAGATGAAGCGAGAAAGTTGAAATCAGTCTGGGTCTAAGACTGACCAAATAGATAGATGATGAAATAGTATTGTGTGTGTCCCATTTCTACGTGTTAATAAAATTTTGGGACTGAAACTTGATGTGATCACTCTCTCTACCGCTCACATAAAAGAAACCCCACGTCTTACATTATCAAAATATATTCATCTGATATTAAGCTTTTATGAAATCACACCAGCCAACTCGTTTGAGACAGACTATAATGAATGGTTTCTTGAATATAATGTAAGGTTTCTTGGGTGTGAATATTGGTGGATACTGTCATATTCTTAATCCACTTATGGTTCAAAATGACAAATGTTGTTTTATAAGAATTCTTTTAGCTTTTAAATGGGGTATTAAATAAAAAAATGAACTAAAATAAATAGCTGAGGCAGTGAATTTATTTTCTTGAGTATAAATACTGACCTGTCGAGGGCACAACTTCTGTAGTTGGTGGTTGTGTCTTCGGTTCGGGGGATGGCCCACGTGAATTCTCCTCTGGTCCAAAGCGAGATGCTGTCCCAGTTTTGTTCCTTCACGTAATCGCAATCTGCGTTGAAGTCACCCATTATCAAGATATCCTGAAGTAAGAAAACTCTTCACTCTATTCATAATCATTAAATACGACGCCATAATCGCATGGATAGCTTATTTTTTCCCGTCTTATGAACATCTAATATTAATTTATGACATTACGCCTATTTACATTTACCCAATCTTTTTTTTAAAAACCTTTTTGGTGTTTTTGTAGTATCAACATTTAGTATCAGCAATATATTGTAAATAAAACTTCCTTAATTACCAAATGCATGAGCACCAGATTGATGCATTCATATGGAACCAGGCAAATTTATTGCTTAGTGCTCAAAATGTAAGAAATAATTTCTAAAAAAAGATTAAAATGAAATCTGCTGTGCATATTTTAAAGTATCATGTCAGAACATCATGTCTTGAACGGCCAAGCACCACGTGCTCGTGCAAGTTAGATTATATTTTTATTCATTTTAATTGTTTCCTTGAATGAGTCACTTTAGTATTGTGAACGATCCAAAAAACTTTGTCTCGCATTTATTGTTAAAAAAAATATCACATTTCCAATTTATTTCCTTTCATATAATCACGTGCTCAAAATTACATTTTTCTAGTTTTTATTTGCTGGAGTCATGAGCTTATTTTTAAAAAAATTCAGAGCTTTTATAAATGCAATGGCAACGCGTTATTAAAAGTTCATTTTTTGAAATGCTTGTGCAGATAATAAAATTTCAATTTTACGCCTACGGATTTTGATTGACGCCAAAAACCTCATCTCAAAAACAACATCATGTTCTGACAAGATAATAATTCGAAGTTAAATTTTAAGAATGATCTTTCTTTCACATAAGCGGCTCATCAACCGAACATTTTCATTAATGAGATATTTAAGCATAGCAAATTCAGTTAATTTTTCTGAAAATGGAGTTCATTTTTCATACATAAAAGAAATTCAATATTGCAGTTTTTTTTGCAACAATTCTAACGAAAATTCTAGACAATTATCCTGGAATTCTAATTTATTATAAATATTTTACCTCGATATCATGTTTGTCTTTCATAAAATCGTATACATCGGCCAATGCATCGATTTCTCTAACAGCTTGTGACGGTTTCACGTGATATCCAATGAGTCCGAATCGTTTCATGTCTCCTATAAAGGAGAAAAAAAACCCAGATTAAATCAGATTTGGCAGACATTTTTGTTTATTTCTGTTGGGGCATATTGTTTAAAAGAACAGCCTAAAAGCACAGAATTATTGAATCAATAAATGAAGGAATGTAAAAATTAAAGGAAACAGTAACAAAAATGCTCTATTTTCCATATTAAAATATTGTTACAAGAGGGCAAACGCCCCGAAAGGGCACGGAAGGAGAGGACGATTGGCGACGGTTGATGAAGAGCTTGGCACCAGCCTGGTTGGTTTGGCGAAAGGAATAGTTTGGTAGGCGCTGGATCGCTCGCGGTGTTTTCCGAAGCTTCTCGTGTTCACTCGCTCGGCTATATAAGGGACGGGTTGTCGCAGATGGGCAGCTCCTTTTGGAAGAGTAACGCCTCGTTGGACGAGTGGATTACTTTTCTCGCTTGTTATTTGTGAGCTGTGTTTACGTTTGCGTTTAACGTTGTATTATTGAGTTCTCTGTGATTTTCTGTTTACTGTGCTATACGATATTTTTTTTTGTATTTACGCTGTTAGTGACTGTTGACTGCTGGATTGTTTTTATCTGAAGTTTTTGTCGAGTCATCCAGTAAATAGCTGTAAATAAATTTGTTTGTGCTGTTCTCAAGGAAAGTCCATTCAATCCGAACCCGCTACTCTAGAAACGTAACAATATCTTGATATAGTTCCAATTTTTTTTTGTATCTACTATTGTTTTTGATGAATTGAACCAAAAAATTTCATATACAGAGGATTCTCAATTTGAGGAATTATTTAAGAGATTGACACCTGTGCTTAACCATTGGAAAATTTTAGAAAGTATAAAAGTGACTGGTATGAAATGAAAATAAATATTAAGATGTAGAAAAAAATAATTAACTATTTCAATTTCGAAGTGACAACTTTAATAACCAAAACACAACCACGATTCTAAAATCCAAACGTTTTAGAACACAGAACATGCATTCTTCTTCCGGAAATCTCGCGAGGGCAGGTTGGGAGCCAAAGGAGCGTCAAACTTGGCGGATTTTCGCCATTTCAATACAGTTTTTTCCATTTTAAATACGGTACATTAATAACCGCATCCGGAATAAATGAATGGCAGTCGTTACAACAAAATTAAGATGGAAATTATGTTTAAGTCCTAATTATTATCATTCTTCCTAAAGCGGGTACGTACCTAAGAGATAAGAGTAGATGAATCCTGCGATCTTATTGCAATGTTTTGATTTATTTGTTCGATTTTTTTTTCAAATGTGTTCTTGGAAAAATATTAACAGGTAATATAAGAAAAAAAATTTAAAAATCATTCCTATTTAGGTTAACAAAGAAATTTTTTATTTTAGTTACTCTTTATTAAATAATTACAATTAATGTAAATATGTATAGAAATATGGCAGAGTCACTATAATAAGTAACAAAATGGAAAATGAATTTCTTTGCAATTTCCATCCTCCTCTCTATACATGGTGTTCGAACTCGCAGCTCAAGGGACGGGAATCCAACACCATACCAATCACACTATCCCCGGCCTAACGGTTACAATTAGTACAAAATATTGATCAAAAAATTGTACTAGCGTTGAATTTTCACCGCCAACTGGGAATTTAAAGCCCATTGTGACAACGCAAAATGCGTGATTTTTCTACACCAGTTGGGGTACGCAATACAGATGATAAATTTCGAATTTTCTATATTATGTATTATTTTAATTCGAAAGTACTTCAAAATGAACCGTAAAAATCGATTAATTAACAATGTTTGATTTTAAATGCATCAAGCATTATGAAAATAAACAGAATTGTTTAAAAGAATCAGCCGAAAGCATGTTAAGCCTAGCCTCATTGGAGTTGGGAAAAAACAAACTGAATTCGTTACTTATTTGACGGTGTGGAAATGAAGATTTTTGCTGAGAAATTTAATTTTTAAATAACTATTAACAAAATTAATGAATTAATATTTGAAAAAATCCTATTTTAACATCAAAAGTCATCCACTACAAGTGTTAAATAATTTACTTGAACTTGATTGGATTAATAAAGAGTATTTTATTAACGATTGAAAAATGTTAC
>JAOUZG010004552.1:5376842-5389627 GCA_026289955.1 Argiope argentata | reverse complement strand
GGGAGAGTGTGAGCAGGAATTGAAAAAATAGGAATAGGAATTGAAAAAAAGAAAAGAAATTACTTATGCTCTTTTGACAAAAGTTGTACGATAATCAATGTCTTTTAGCAGATTCATTCAGACATATATATATTTTTACTTCGTCGCCTATAAATATATCGGCATCGGATTTCATCATTTCCTACCTATCTAATGCAATCAATAGCAACTAGGTATATCAGAAATAAGCTAAAAATAACCCCAAAAGTAATTATCGTGCTATCATGATTATATGAAAGTGTCAATTTCCTGATGTGGTCAGAGAGAAACTTTTCTTTTCGACTATGATTTATAAGCACACAATTCTGTTAAATTGCATTCCCTCTCTTTCACGAATTGTGCATAGTATATAGAATTGAACTTCATCTGATCTAAAATTTGATGCGCATTTACAACTTTCAGGTCAAGGCCATTATCAAATTTGTTTCTCTTTTGATTTTAATCGTTTGATCGATCCACTAATACACAGGCTATCTATCCATTTGTGGATTAGGTTCAAAATGGTGTACAATTATCATTTTCTTGAAAAAATTATATGTTGAATCCCATCCATCTAACTTATTGCGCTCTTCAATTATTGTGTTCACATGTTTTTGGATCTTAAAGAATGAAACAGTTTCTTTCATAAAAGTGAAAATTACATAAGAAGTTCTACTTTTTCAAGAAAAAGGCGTGATTCTAACAAGGCAGATCAATAAGACAGTGTAGTGCAAATCTCAAGACCAATTTTTCAATGATTTCAGTTCATTTTTCTTTTTGTAAATTACTTGCAACAACATGCAAAAATATTTATTATCATGTGAAAACATAACGTTGTTTTCATTAGAGTTTTTTGAATAATTGAAGGTAATGAATAATTAAAAATAATCGATTTTTATAAATCGATGCTTTGAATAATTGAAGATAACGAATAATTGAAAATAATCGAAATCACATAGGCAATGAACAAAGAATAAGTGCAATATAATGCATAAATGCAAAGCATAAATGCACATCTTTTAATCACGTATTTTTTACCTGCTTTTAGCAGTATTGTATAATAATTATTATTACGTATGCTTCTTTGACATCATATGCGTTTTTAAAAGGTTGACTAATAACTATGACATCATAGCTGATATTTCATCTCAAAACCGGTCGAGCTCCAAAACTTTGCCGGATAGAAAAATTAAAAATGAAAGTTATATATATATATATAAATAATTATAATATATATAAAAAAATAAAGAGTGAGAGAGAGAGGGAGGGAGGGATATAGACCAATAGAAAGGTCCCGTGATTGTTTCAAACTGGCTAATAACTTAAATTAATTAAGACAAATAATGACTTAAAAATAATAAGGTTCTTGTCTGATAACTTGAAATTTACGATCGAAGATTTAATTTAAATTTATTTATTTATTATTTTTTATTATTATTTTCTTTATCTTTAAGATGTATAGTTTAGAGCCCAAATATAGGGATATTTTTTTTCTCCATTTATATGTTATAAATATTAGAACGTCATGACCAAATGAGCATTTTTCAGAACTGAAATTTTCCCAATGTGAGTAATTTTTGATCCTTTTATATTCATTTTCTTAAAACTTCTACTTACTTTTCTCGAGTAAATTAAATTTCAGGCTATGATTAGCATATAATTTTTTCTGTTATTGCGTCAGATAATCGGAATTCTCTCTTTTTTTTCCTTTTAAAATTCACATTACTCAGCCGATCCAAATGATACAATATAATTAATGTGGTGAAAGCTATATAAGCCTGATGACATCTCTCGAGCTGAAGTGCCACTTTTGCTCGATCGGCATGTTAATCTCTACTAACCATAAGATCGAGAGTTCGGGCCTAGCGCTAACTGCTTTCGCAGCAATGATGAACCCGGAGACCTTGCCGAAGCAACCTTCTTATGCAGCTTCATTCAACTGTATTGGCGCCCTCTATCGGCAACTACAAGATCGAGAAAGCGCATTAAAATACGACAGTTAAGATCACCACCAAAAAACCTCACATTTGTATCCCTCGTCTAACCACCGACTCACTGGTGGGAGAGTATGTGGGGAAAGCTATGTAAGCGAGATAACATCTCTCGAGCTGAAGGGCCCCTTTTGCTCG
The DNA here is from genome assembly GCA_026289955.1 of Argiope argentata. Taxonomy (NCBI): domain Eukaryota; kingdom Metazoa; phylum Arthropoda; class Arachnida; order Araneae; family Araneidae; genus Argiope; species Argiope argentata. The sequence goes on along the minus strand of JAOUZG010004552.1, from coordinate 5,387,480 downwards.
ATCGGTATGTTAGTCGACTGCTAACCCTAAGATTGGGAGTTTGGGCCGAACACTATCCGATACAAATAAGAGAGTTTCATTCCACAATAGTTGACTAATTTATGAAAAATAGAATAATTTTAAGAGACGTTGCAACTTTGCGATAGACGAATGACGACTGAGCAAAATGTTAAACTTTTGAACGGACTGAGATATTAAACAAAGTACTCACTCAGCGTTGGTGAGTCAAACAGCAAAAAGAAAGGTTTGCGGTAAAACTTCTCAGGATCGTAATAAGATTCGGATTTCAGCATCCTTAATTTGTCAGTTCTAAAAGAAGAGATGATAAAGTTCTAAAAAGAGATCACAGATAAATCTAATAAAGTCTATATAAAATTAAAAAAAGAAATAAGATTTATTTGTTATTTAGTCAGAAGAATTGGAAAAACAATGAGTATAAATACATTATTTAATGCCATTAGTTCGGAATTATAACAGAGCATTCTAATTTTACAAGGTAAACAAAAAATTTCTTGCCGTTTTTAATGACCCAAAAAACCATGCTATACATACAGCACAGCCTATCGTTAGTCCTCGAAGTAATCACCATCGGCTTCCAGCACCTTCTACAAACGTGTCTCCAGTTGTTCAATCCCCTTGCGGTAAAACTCGGGGGTGTGGGACGCAAAGAAGTCCGTGAGAACTTGGCGCATGTCTGCTTCATTGGTGAAGAATTTATCACGATGATTGTCCAGAGAATGGAAGAGGTGGTAATCTGGTGGTGCAAGGCCAGGTGAGTAAGGAGGATGGCACAAAGTCTCCCTGCCAAGTCACTGTATCATATTCCTGGTCAGTCACCCGCGTGACGCGGCCACACTATATCATGCAATAACAGTACACCCTTTCGATTAACCAGTGCTGGCTCCATCTGATGCAGTCTGTTGTAAACATTCCAACTGCTGTGAGTACAGGTCCCCAGTTACCATTTGGCCCGTAAGTAGCAACTCATAGTGAACCATTTGATGACAAGTTCAACAGACACAAAGCCTAATCTTGCGTAGGTGCATATGTGGCCTTGTGCTGTGCGGGACAGTATCCTGGAGTGCCAACCAATGTTTGGAACGCTTGGTCACTGGTCAGCACCCGATTGAATATGGATGCCTGTGGTCGTTCTTTTCGAGCTTAATCACAGAGGGACAAATCTCCAGACGTGAATTTTTGAAACCAATGCCTTGCAATATGTTCATTGACAGCACTGCCCCCAAACGCTTGACATATTCGGCGACTTGATGCAGCGGCTGATAAGCCCACTTCGAAGTCGTAAAGTAAACAACCCCGAACGAGCTCCTTCGATACGTCCATTTCGCTTCGCTACTGTACGAGCTCCGATGGATGAATGTGAGCAGTGGACCTGCGTTTATGACAACTGATATTCCTACTCTCGACTGACGGTTTCTCAATTAAATCATACACGAATTTGCATACTTATTCCCACTTCTTTCAATAGAAGCGCGCAAATAGCAATAACTTTTATGTGTACCTTGTAGATTCAAAACATTTAGAAAGGGATGCGAGATTTTAAGAGGCAATGGTTTCCACTCAAAATCAACATAACATTATCAAATCACTCTTTATTATCAAAATCACTTTGAATTATTGAACAAAAAGGACATAACTGCCAAATTAATTAGGCTAAAGTCAAACGTCTCTCTCTCTCTTACACACACACAAACACACGACAATATTTTAAATAATCGCTCAAATTTATTTCCTCCTTTTTGTAAGCACATCATTTAGTATTTTTAAATTAAGAGAGCAAGCACCGTTAATAAAAATTTTCTTTCTTTTTACTTTTTTATAAAATATAAAAACCATATATCTTTGTCGCGGCATAACGAATCAGCGAAATAAAAAATTCAACTAAATTAAGCCGTAGAAAAAGTAACACTAAGCCTGAATTAATTTGAGCTTTATTTTTTTTTTTCATTTGTGCTTATTGAGCTTGATAAAAATCGATACCGTCTGCCGACGATAAAAATAAAAACTAATTGAAAGTAGAGAGGCACAAAATTTAAAAAGAGAGATGCTATAAAAATAATTTTCATGGTTCGCAGTTTTCTTAATTTGGCACTTTGCCACATCAGGGGTATAAAATTCTCTGAAGTCTTTGGGAAAATAATTAATTAAAAATGAGCGAATAAAAGCATTGTAACTGTTTCTGTTTTAGAAGGAGAAAGCTTCTTAGAGAGAAAATAATCGAATATTCTTCTATAAATCTTTAAAAAAATAATAGAAGTAGAATGTTGAATGCAGGAGTTAAATTTCCAATTCTTAAAATTCTTCAAATAAGAAAAATTTTTAAAAAATTCTGAACAACAAAAAATATCAAAGGTATAAAGCAAATTACTTTAGAAAGGCTATTATTTACTCTCTTCGATGGTGCGATTTTTTTCTTCTATCAGTAGAAACGATTCAACAAGCAAATATGCTTGAAAAATTATCCACAACGATATAAAACATTAAATAAACATATATATATATATATATATATATATATAAACATAAAATATAATAAAAAATAAAATATAAACATATATACATAAAATATAAACTTTAAATAAACAACATTAAATAAATAACATTAAATCTTGATATATGTGCTTGAAGGTACACTGAATCATACATGCGACTACTCCATTAAGGGTACACTTAATATCCAGTTTCTAGCCAAGTGTAACAATATTGACAACCTTTGAAAAATTAGCCATAAGCCCACCATCTTGGACGGCGTCAAGATATGGTAACTAGTGCTTTAAGGGTTGCTAAAAAACTAGGATTGAATTTGGTACAAAATCGCTCCCCAAAAAATGAACTTTTGGTAAACGGACATTATTTTTAAATCGAGCCCTTAGAATCTTTGTGTTTGCTTGCTCTAGTTTAATCAGGAATCATCGACAGGGACACACGCACACGCGCACGCACATGCACACGCACACGAACCAAATTTGATGATCGATTAATTGATTGTTTAATAATTCTTGTAGTTCAAAAATTCAATAATCTAATGGGATTTAACTAACTGGATCTTTAATAGTGGACTATATGGAATTTAATAGTAGAATATGGAATTGGACTTACTATTTACTTCGTTCTATTAAAATTCGAATAATATTTGTATATTTATGGATTGTATTCTGTATATGTAATCTAAAAAATACATAAAACTAACTAACCGGAATATTATTCTCAAACTTATTGAAAAATTGTAAATATATTTCAAATTCTGAGCCCAATAGGCCAACGGAACAAAGTCCAAAATGCAATTTTGATTTGTATTTGGATATGTGAGAATTTAAACACAAAATGCTTCCATTAAAGGGAAAATCATTCTATTAGATTAATACTGCAGTTTTTTTTGAGTTAATAATTTTAGAAACTTACTATATGTGGTCCGTTAATGAAGGACCTTTTTTTTTACATATAAGAAAAAAGGTAACAATTAACAATTTACCTGTAGAAAATGGCAATGTATTCGTTAACATGTGGATCAATGCTAACTGTCATGTTGTACTTGACGCCGTCTGGAGCAAAACTAAAATATAAAGAGCAATTGATAATTTTCTAAAAATCAAAGCATTATTAAGAATATTTTTAACGTATTGATTAGCTTCTACTCTTCAATTGTAAATTCTTTAATATACTTTTGGAATACACCATGAAATGGAATAAATATGGAACTTGATACAAGCTAATCAAGTTCCATATTTATTCGTACTGCTAGCAAACGTTTAATAAGAACTATTTCATTAAATCATCGATACGAATTGCATGTATACTTTGATACGAGACTTTTAAATGCGTTTTTCGATTTAATACGCGATTATATCAACGAGTCCTCTAATATATATTATATAAAACTTAAATCCCTTAAAACTCGCTATAAAATATGACATTTTGAAAAAAAAAAAGACGATCTACCATTTTATTTTAAAAATCGTCGGGGACATTCTAGACTATTAAATGTATCTAGAATTGATTATTGTAAGTTATTATTCAATTATAATAAATGGATAAGAAAAAAATAAAATTTAGTTTCAATTTTCATAACTGTATCTATATTTAAAATGAGTAAATTAAATAAAGATTTGTACTTCGATTATTTAAAAAAAATACTGTTAATTTTAGTTCGAAAATCTAAGTAAAATGCAGAGCGAAATATAGCTATCGACTTTTTAACAGAACACATTTCCAGTGTTTCCGTCTCTCTATAAAAATTTGATATGTTTCAAGAAACGATATATACTTGAAATATTTAGTAAGAGAAAAGTCGGAGAGTTATTTTTAGGCGACAGATTTTATTCTTCGTTTCTTTATATAAGTAGTTAATCAAAAGATTGAATTTTTAGCAATTATTAAAAATTCTTTGTTAAATCCTAAATACCGAAGAGAGTAAAGATTTTGCTACTGCAAAGAAAAAAAGTAATGAGATTTTTCTTTAGTTGAATTTTAAATGGGAATTTTCACTAAATTTAGTTGTGTAATAGGGAGGTACAAAAATAAACTTACATTTTTTTTAGATTTATAGTTTGATAATAGTTCGAAAAAGCTGCATTTTATGTTTTAAAACATTTTTTTAAAGTAATTTAGTTGCAATATTACATTATCTTAAGGTGCCTAAAAATTGAAATTTGAAAAAAATTTTGAAAAATTGAAAATTTTTGAAATTGGCATTTAAAAATTTTCCTTATATTTTAGTTTGGTAATAGTGGAAAAAAGTCAAATTTTAGATTCAAAAATAATTTTTTACATTTTTTTTACAATACAACAATATCTAGAGGCGATAGAAAGAGGTGAAAAGAATTGGAAAATTATAAAAGTTAATAAAATATTTTTATAATTTTTTTTGTTCATATAATGATATAAATGTCGAATTTAAATACATATATAAGCATAAAAATTGGAAGAAAAAGAGTATTTATTACAAAGTATAATAATAAAAAATATTTTTATGCCAAATTTTGCGTTTCTTCTGTATTTTAAATGATTACAAATATTACAGCTTCACTTCAATGCCACATTAAAATGAATTTTTAATTCAAATTTTGGCATATTTACACGCAAGTCAATTTTTTGCCACAATGTATCCTTTTCTTGTGATTGAACAACAAACATTTTTTGTCGATTTGGCGACCAGTTTCACAGCTGTTTCCATTGTTTGCAACTGATCAAGAAGCGGAGGAAAGTCGACAACCGACTCACCTATACTCTTTGGTTCAGTTTCAGATGCTTTGTGTGTAAAGTCTTTGAGAAAGTCACTGGAAACATGTTTTAGCAAGGGAGGTTCAGTTACAACATTTTCAAACCATGAGACCATGTCGATGTAATCCTTTACATCGTTGGAACTTTTAACTTCCTTTATCTTTCGAGCTTTAAATTTCTTGACTCTATCTTCATTTTCTGTTCTTGCTTTTGAAACAAGACTTAAATCAAGTTCTCTTTCAAATTTACACTTGGAATGGACAAAAGGATATTTTCTGAATCAGCAAAGTACCCATTTCTTTGAATAATCTAGTCTAGAACGTTCTTCAGATGGCCAGAGACATCGTTTGAACATGAGATAAGATTAAAAATATATTTGGAACCATAAGTACATGAAAGTGTTAACTTTATATTGAACAAAACAGGCACTTAGTAGCTTTATCTCTTTTTGTCCATTTGATGGATCCGGTTGGCTTGCCTCTTTTTGTGAAGAATACTGTTGTTCTTTAGTGTTGCCATTGTCGTGAGTAATCTTTTCTGATGCTCTAGTATTTTTTTTTATCCTTTATTGCTTAACTATTCTCGATAGTTCTTTATTCTTTATTACTTTTTCTTCCTCAAAGTGCTTGTGGTAATAATATCAATATTATACACGAGCATTTTCCTGTTAAAGCGTAGAACTTTTTATTCCATAACTGGCATTTTTTCCCTTTTATATAAGTCAGCATTATTAAATAAATACCTAGTTTCTCTAAATTCTGTGGAATTAAAACTTATCTGAACACTTTCTGCTTTTAGATTAATGAATTCCCGTCTTAACATGAAAACCTTTTATCTTTTTATCAAGCAAAGGGAATAGAAACTCTCGTAATAATAGAACATATTATTTGAACCTTTTAGTTCCAATAAGCTGTTCTATTACTGGAAGTAAAATATCCCATATAACAAGTACAGAAGGATCCTTCCAAGAAACAATTTTGAGGTTATGTGGTATATCTAGTTTCCTAAATAATTTCAACTTCATGCAAATCGTTAAATCTGCCAAAATAAGAACAATCCGATATTTGTCTAGTCTTCACTAATTTAATATAAGTCCTTTTTACTCATAACAAAGCAAACAATCACACAAACTAACGAATCAGTTACGTTGATAAGTTACACAATAGATGGAGCGGATACGCCAACTCAACTGAACTCCGCAAAGTTACTGTTTTGAAACCAGCCCTGTCCTTCTCATTGGACGAATCTCTGCCTTACCACATTAACAACCGCTCAGGCGACAATTCGGTGCAATGTCAGTGCAATAATAAAATTCTTTTTATACTTTTAATCATATGACAAAATCTATTTAAATCTTTTTGTTTCATAATCAAGGCATGCAAAAATCCTTAAAAGTTGCAATAAGTGTGTTTCTATGAAACTTTAACATCCTTGCGGCACCTCAAGATGTACTCTAATATTTTTCATATTTATAATTTATTTTATCTACATCAAAAGGCAACTTTTCCACGCTATTCCAATTTAAAAATTAAAAGTGTGTGTTTTTTTCGTTCCGCACTATTGCGCAAGCATTTATTTTAACCACCTGTATCTCGCATGATTTTGTAGTTTTAAGTGAGACATTTATATATTCATTGGCTTAAAATATTTATGGTGTATTCTGATTTACAATATTTATTATTTTACAAATCATTTTTAAAAAATATTTTTAAAGAAGTAGGGATGATATTTGAGAGCCACAAATATCAATTGAAATAATTTTCTAAACAGGAATTTTAAATTGTAATAGATACGTCCTTCTGAATTTAAGGTTTGTTTTTACTACTTTGTAATACATCGGAAAATTTTGGAGCTTGATAATATCACTTGGGTTTTGTTACAACAACAGTGATATTCACTCGCAATTCTTATTAGGTATTAATCCATGTAATTCTCTAATTAGATTTGCTTTTTAATTAGTTTCATCATCAAACTTGAAAGCAATACCACAGACATAAATTCAGAGGTAGACAATAGTAATAATATTTTGACTCAGTGGTGATTTGTCTTTTTACGCTTCTTACAAGATTATGTATTCAGTGATAGAGATTTATAATGTTGATATTAGAGTACTTTATGTGACACTACAGTTATTACATTAAAATACACAATGTTACGTAATGTAATGACTTGATACTGTTCGATCAAAGATACGGGTAGCGTTTAAACACAGTTTTATTTACAACTTATATACAATAAAGAACAACTCGTCCTCATCTAGGTTAATATGCTGAGAAATATTTACATCTGGAATAACAGTTCCATGACTAATATAAGGAAAACCAAAAGGCTGTTAGCGTATCCGGCTACTGCAGGTAGCTCAAGAGATCTACGGATATACCTACGGTAGATCATTAATCAAGAGCTTGAGACTTCTCTCCAAAAGAAAAATCTCCTGTAGACTTCGAGATCACGTGGTATTTCTTCAGCTCCTCTCGTCAGATCTGCTCTCGGCTCCTCTCGTCCTCTTCCTTTCAAAACCTTCCATTTTAACTTAGGTCAAACTCCACCCCTCATTTTCACTTTGGTGCACTGTCTATTCCCAGTGTTCATCAGTTGAACGTGGGGATATTTGCTAATCCTCCACCCTCGTAGCAGACCCTCCACAATAAGGAAATATTTATAACAGGATGGTTTTAGCACTTCTTTCTTCAGAGGGCCGTAAAACGCATGTGTGGTTTATTAGCTGGACTCTATTCAAGTTCGGATGGTAGCCTTAAAGGGGGAGAATCACAAAGGTAACCGCAAAGGAAAGAATTGTTCCACAGTTGGCCAGATGCAATAATGTTCAAACATGTGTCTCTCAGAAAAGGAGAGAAGTTTTACAACTTCTTTGCAGTAGGTGTAAAAAAAGTTCGAAGACAAGTTTTGTATGGCAAGTACCAACAAAAAGAAGCATAGCATTGTCAATGGAAATGGCATGCAATAACGCCATTTGAAGTCTTTCTAATCAGTGAATTGGAAGTAAGTTGTTTATGTAATGGTGGGATACATTGCATGCGTGAGTACAGTAATAATGCCCTCGAAATTTATGAAGCATTTTTACTTCACTTACTGCCTTTGCAAGAATATATTACAGCAGATACAATTTTACACCGCCGTTTGTTGAAATGCTAAAAATCCAGTCCTGAAGCGCTTTATAACAAACTCATGAATTTTAAAAATGAGCTAAAAGAAACTTATAACTCACTCGTTGACATCTTGCGCAAATTTTTCCATCAGCTTAGGATCGTTTGTCATGAGCTCCAAAATAAGAATCAAATCGTAACGGTGAACGATCTGAAAATCAGTTCAATGTATTTTGATTACTCTTGCATTTAATGAAGAAAAACTGCATAAGAAAGATATGACATTTATTATAACACTTATTCAGCAATTTTTATTAAAACTGCTTTCAAGGAAGTAATATACAAAAATATGCGTCAATTGATTGTTTAAAAGAAAGGCATGAGAGAAATATTGAAACTTTTCATTGCCTTTCTCAACAAGAACATCACATCGACATCGACACATTATCACATCGAAATATTGGAGGGGGCAACCAAGATTTGTTAATTAAAGTAATTGTTAATCAGTTTAATCTCGGTTAGACTCATGAAGAAGATAAGACAAAATACAAAGTGTTGTTGTTGTTGTTACTTATAACACTTGCCATGGACAAGCCCCGCTGATACATCAGCAGATTTTAAGCCGAACCTATTCGTCTTTTGTTTTAAGTAGCGCCAACTAGGGCCAAGAGTACGACTTTAGCCACACACTCATCACATTCACTTGCACGGCCCCTTTTTACAGGGGGGTACATTCACACATCTCACAGATAGCCCACAGAAGAATAACGATGCAGTAAAACCGGTAATCGGGGCTCACAGAACACGAGGAAAACGCGCAACCTCTGTGCCAGAAAGCCGGCTAAAATATAAAGTTAAAAAAAGTATGAGCCATATTCAATTTTTAAATTTTATTAAAAAGATAGCAAATAAAAACAAGAGAAATAATATAATGTTGAGATCTTAAATATCTTGAAAACATGATTCAATCAGAAAAACATAAATGTTGTTATTCATTTGACTTTCACTAATTCCAAACATATCTGATAGTATAGAACTTATAAAACCGACAGAGAAAATTCATAAGAAAATAAACAATTGAATTGAATTCAAAATATTTATAATTTGTATTGTATCACACAACGGTTATTCATAATTAGGTTCATAGAGTAGTTAACTCACGTACTTATAAATGGAACAAAAAACAACAACCAAGCGATAATCTCCTGAGAGCAAGATTAATTATTTAAAAGAAAGAAATTGTAAACAAACCAGAAAATGACGTCATTTTATAGAAAAGACTAACAAAAAGCAATTGATAGTAGCTTTGATTAAATATTTCAAACGATGCTTTCAAAACAAACCTCAAATGTCATGTGCCAGGTGACTGGCTATCTATCAATAAAAAAACCAAAATTTTTTGCTTTCAAATTTCGGAGGCGCCAAAACCTCCTAGCCAAAACAACATCATGTTCTCGAATGATAATAAAAGTAAATGGAACAATAAAAGAGACAAAACAGATAATTTTTTAAAAAAGGGGGGAGCAGGAAAGAATGGAAAATGGCTTTCATCGATAAAAAAAAATTGCTTTCGGGATATTATGTTATGGAGATTAAAGTAACTAGCTTTTTTAAAGATATAATAGGGTAAGTTTCTAAGAAACGCAGATAAGCGCATAAAATAATCACGCATTACATGTTGAATTGTTTTTGGTACAGTTTTGAAATTTTGTTTCAGAAACTATTTAAATGAATACTATGACTAGCCTTCAATAATATTTGCAATCTTCGTCTAATAATAATAAGACAAAACAAATTTCGAAAACAGCACCTTTTCTATTGTAGGCATCAACCATCCATTTCTAAGTTTCCTTTTGCTTAGTGTCTGAATATTGAAGGATCCAATGAGCAGAGGAGGTTCTACAGCATTCTCTTTAGGTCTCCAGTAAGGATTGGACCTAGACCTACCAGGTGTTTTCAAATGTCCGATTTCAGTCTCTGTTTGCAGGGGTACATGCCTAGAAAAGGAAGTTTAGATTGCTAGAAGCAAGATGCAGGCTGACAAGATGAACTCTAGTTGTTTCTGAAACACAAGAAACAAACATATTTTGCAAAAACCACTACATATATAATTGAAATTCAATGAAGTCTTTTGGCAATAAACAATAGTCAGGGATGATATGAAAGCATGAAATAAACTAGCTTAGGACACATATTTTATAAAGGCACTGACTGAAAATTTGCGATTGGATTTTATTAGTATTGTTTAATTTTTTTGTGTAAATTAGATGAAAATATTGTAAATATCTATGAA
>JAOUZG010004552.1:5358890-5373527 GCA_026289955.1 Argiope argentata | reverse complement strand
ATTATATTTTTATTCATTTTAATTGCTTCATTGAATGAGTCACTTTAGTATTGCAAACGATCTAAAAAACTTTGTTTCACATTCATTGTTTTAAAAAATATCACATTTTCCATTTATTTCATTTCATATAATCACGTGCTCAAAATGACATTTTTCTAGGTTTTATTTTCTGTAGTCATTAACGTATTTTTTTAATAAGAGCTTTTGTAAATGCAATGGAAACGCGTTATTAAAAGCTGATTTGTTGACGTGCTCGTGCTGATAATAATATTTCAATTTTTCGTCTACGCTTTTTTTTTTCGCCTACGGATTTTTTTCTACCTGACTCCCAAAGTAACATCATGTTCTGACATGATAAATAACATAATTTATACCTGATTTTCCAAACATATCAGAATGATTAGGAAAATTAGTAAGTGATTTTTTAATTAATAGATTGATAGATAAAAACTATTATATATTTTGAAATTGCGATACTAACAAAATTTTCAGATCCAAGATTAAATACAAGAATTCTAGAGAATACAATTGCTTATAGTTGAATCTAGCATTTAAGATATTTCTGCCAATTTTTCTGCTTTTACAAAGTTTTCCAAGTAACTTACCATTGTCGAAAGAAAATATTGAGAACATGAGAGTCATCTCCTTCAGCCTCCCCCTCTGTTCAATAGATAATTAAAAAATCGCTTGTGAATTTTTTTATTCACATACGTTTTTATTCTTTCTTTTTGTTAAGTGATTAGATCTTGAGAACGGTTTTGTCCCCAACAGGTGCAGTTTTTCCGGTTTCGACAATTATTCTCCTTAAACTGTTATCATTAGTATCTTTTAATATCAGGTACTAGTTCAATTTATCCTTTTCTATTTCATTTTATAGTTAAAAACACGCGTTTAGGAGTAAAAAAATCGTAATTCCATAGTAGTCTTGTTTACTTAACTCCAAATATCGAACTCAGAAAAAATTTAGATTAAAATTTATATTTAAAAAGAAAATATGGAAAGAAAACCGGGATTGAATATTGGATCTTAAAAATTTGCCAAATACGTGACTCAAAAATTACACTAAAATCCGTGTAACAGTTATGGTGGTATTAATGTAGTTTCAATTCAGTAATGAAAATAAAATCATTTCGAACAATTTATTAAATAAAAAAAACTATAAAATATTCTCTTGTAAAGTTCGTACTTCAAAGATTACCAGCTTATAAGCGACGTTGAATTACTACATAATGCATTTTTATCAATAGTATATAATGCATTTTTTTTTCAATAACAATCGATACAACAAGGAAAATAAAAATGTTTTAAATAATGAATTCAATAAAGATGATTTATTTTTATTTTTTTGGACATACATGCTTAAAAATCAGGGTAGATTTAAAATATAACTTGTTTATAAGTAAACTTAAACTATTTGATGATAAGTCAATAGGAAATATAAAGGGGTCAATTTTCTTATATTGAGTATTGTATACTTATAGCAGGTGATAAAATATGATTTATAAATGACTTCAGTTGCAAGAGCTTTAAGTTAATATAGAAACACACACGTTAAAGTATAAAAATGGGTAGAATAAACTAAAAGAAAAATAGAATTAGAAAAAAAGGAATCAAAGCTAAAAGATGCAAGCACGTTTGATTAATAATTGCTCAAAACTTATGCAATTATGATTGGATATGATTGTTGATGAAATGTTTGGTTAAGTGATATATAATCCAAGAAATGTAAAATTCTTGTTCTTGTGCTTCTATTCCTAATTTCTAAAAATCAATAATATAGTCTGTAAACAATATTTCGCGATATTAGAAGGTTCCTCAATCCAAATTTATGTATCTTACTTGGATGAGAGAATTTTTACGATGTATAATAAGCATAAATATACTGCTGAAATATAATTCTACCTATATTTTAAAGGCTTCCTCTAAAAAATTTGGTTATGATTTCTTTAAATTTAGCTATTTTGCAATTACATACATATAGGGTGGAAATTGTATATGAATACATTAAAAAATACTTTTATATAACGATTTTTATTCATACTCAATAGAAACTTATTTGGAAATTTTTAATTAGATGTAGACATATTTAAAAAATGTGAAAAAAATTCTGTAGAATATAACCCAATTGCCCTCTATCTTCTTCGTCTTTTTCAATATTAGAATTTCATTTAACTATTCTAAATTACCGTTCCGAAAACGGTGGTACTTCTCGCTCATTAAGTCGGCAAATGATTTATGATTTGATTGTTTTTATACTTCTTTTTTTGTTTAATTTGCTTGTTTCGTTTTAATTGCTCGTTTTTTCCCAACTGGCTCGTTACGTTTTATTTACTCGTTTTTTATTTATCTTGCTCGTTTTGTTTAACTTATTCGTTTTTTATTTAACTTGCACGTTTTTAATATATGTATATATATACTAGCCGCCATTGGCGACCAGTCGGTTCGCCAGTATTAATGCTCGCTCAAGTTTGCTCGCTAATATTTTATGTAGCTGTGTCTCATAACAGGTTTTTCACCAAAATATTTTTAAACCAAACAAATTTTGATAATCATATAATTCATTTGTAGTATTATTTATTGATATTTTACTTAATGGTGGAGGGAAAGGTCTAAAATTCTGTTTTTATAGAATAATGATATTCAAATTTTCATAAATGTAAACACACTAAACAAATAAAGACACAATTGGTTTTCAAGAGATGCAAAAGCTTAAAAACAACTTGGAAAATGCCTCTCACAGACGAAATAATGGTGACACACACACCCTTCTTTTCTTTTCTGTCCTTTTTTTCTTCACTACTTTTCTTTCTATAAACCCTATTTTCCCTTTGTTATTACTTTTTTTCTTCCCTGCCCAGACTGGGCAGGCATAGATTAAATATTCATACCGACTAATAATAAAAGCAACTATTTTCTTTCTTTTTTAAACATCCCATTATCTATGAATGAAAACCAACCGACTTCGCGCATTTCTTTCTAAACAAATCATAATTTATTACTTCCTGCTATCCAACTCAGTTGGTGTGGGGGAAGGAAATGCAGATTTTTGGCGGGAAAGTAAGAAAAGTATCGTTTTAACTATTTTCCACGCAGTTTTTTCATTTTTTCTCTCCATAAGAACCATCCTCGTGTCTTAACGAAAATAATTTTAAAAAATTAGCCGAATCGGTCTAGCCGTTCTCCAGTTTTGCGCTTAGCAACGCATTTCGAGTTGCATTTTTATTAATATAGATAGATAGATAGATAATTTAACTTAATCGTCGTTTTTCGTTCGCTTACTGTTATGCCAATTTTGAAATTTTGTACATATGTATAAAATTGTATTTTTTATAATAACTTTTTAAATACTATTGAAAGATATGTAAATACAAAGAGATATCAAAAATCAAGCAAGAATTAAGACTATTTTACTAACTGCTATTGCTAAATACCTTTACATTGATATATGTCTGAATGTGTTGTTTAGATCATAATTATGATCATTATTATATCTTTGCTAATCCAGTATTAAAATTTTTAAATTTTAATGATCAGATAATAGATTAATTTAAGGAAATTTTGATTCCGTTCGAGTGATACCTTCTAAGAGTTAATTTAGATGGAAATAAATTTCAAAATTCTTCAATGAATCATCCATTATAAAATGAAAAGAAAAAAAATATTTAAATTAAAAAACAATCAATGAATTAGTCTATTAATAAAAGTAAATTATAAAAACTGTGTTTTTGTTGAATTTATTATTTATAAATTAAATATCTAAACCGTTAATTATATTCAAAACGATATTTTTGGAATAATAAAATGGACACGAGAAATGTTATGATAGACCTTCTTTATTTATTTTAACGAGTTTGTTTTATTAAGAGAATATTAGGAGAATATTTGTTTTATTAAGAGAATTTTATTATTACTAATTGTAAATAAAATATTGTTAGAGTTTGAATTACTTGTAATTTTCTAATAAAAAAATCATAACGGAAGCATGATTACGTATTAGTGAAAAAGAAAAAAAAAAGGGGGTGGTGGTGGATGAGACAGTTTAGTTATATAAATAAAGCTTGTTTCCTACTGCTTTCTTTTGCGGTAGGTAATAAATAATACATCTTGACAGAATTCGGTTTTCCACCAGTATTCTTCAACATATTTGCCGAGTAGAAGAACAGAAATTAGAGTAGAAAGTATAGAGAATAAACTAATTGCTCAGTAGAGTAACAGTTTGCAGAGCAGTAGTATCTCAAATTCAAACAAATATGATTTATTTAATTCGAATTATGTTTTGTTTCAAAATTATATAATTACATACTTATAAGTATGTATTTTTTACTCCTCAATTTGAAGCTGGATATCCTTTATCACCATGATTGTTTACTTATAATGTTTTCGTGGACTGTAAGTAAACTTTTTTACATGCTATTAATGTCTTTTTTTAAAGAGCTCGATCGTAACTTTTTTAAGGAAGAATACTCATTACTTTATAAGGAAGAAGATCATTACTTTAAAGAAGAATACTTCGTTTTCTGAAATTTCTTTATCCACTTTTGGAGCGAATTGTCTGAAGGATAGATATTTTTGAATGAAGTTCAGAAATTGTTACTTGTAGAGATGAATTTTTTTCTCGAAAGATCATAATATTCAAATTATTTTTTTTTTCTCTTACACAATTGACATTATAAAATTTGATAGTATTTATTCATTAAACAAGGTCCTTATGGTTACTGTGCCATTATTTTCCTCCTTTTCTTATGGCCTGTTTTAAATTAATGTTGTTTTTAATTAATGTCTTTATTATATTAAGACATTATTGTGTTTTTTTATTCAAAAGTTGAAAAGTACGAAATTCGTCAATTTTTTTATTTGCATGCCATATAGCATTATTCTAATATCTGAAGTTCTTCAAATATACAATATAAATGACAGTTTGTATGTAATAGGAGAACAATATTAAGAGAAAATTAATTCTAGTTTTAAATTTATAGTAAATCAGTATATCGAATCAAAGGTCAGAATATTGAAAACGTTCTACGGCGTCCAGAGAACCTTAATATTAATGAATAAATGATTATTTTTTATGTTTCATGAATTTGTTAATAATTGTACTCCCAATGCGTCAGTATTTCTCCTATCAGCAATTTTTTGTTTCTAATTTTTTTCTGCCAAATTCATTTTCTCATGCCTTTCACAGTATATAAATGAAATGTGGTTTCATCTCATTCATTCGTTTTAGCTGCAAATGCCGCCAAACAGGGAAGGTTATCTTATGGCCACACTGTATATATTATCTTATCTCGTCGGTGCCTATCGCATCACAATTTTCCATCAAACTGTTTGAATAATCCCACAGATCATAGTTACAGGGGCATGGCGAGGTGTTATGTATATATAACCTAGATATCTGGATAAATAATATTTTTTTATTAATTACGATTCGTTTTCTAATATTTTGAAGCATACATGCTTTATGAATGACATTTAAGATTTTAATTTATTTAATAGTGCACCAAATAATCGAGTGCTGTATCGAAAAATAGAAAAAGATAAAGTATAAAAAACTAAGTAGAATGTATTTTCCCTTTATTTGTAAATTTTTAAGATAGATGTTTCTGTTCTAGATTTTTAAAAAGCAACAAAGGGCCTTTTTTTAGTAGATATGAAGCTGTTTTTGTTAGGTTTTCTTTTAATCAATCAAAGATTAAGTTTAGATTTTTTAAAATATATTTTGAAATTTGATCGCATATAATTAAAAAAAAAAATTCATTGCAAAACACATTATCTGGTACACAGAATGAAGTTCTTAACTACGCGTTTATTCTGAACTTCATTTCTGCACGAATTTTTAAAAAAAGCAGTGAGCTTGAATAAATAAAATAGCAATTCGTGTGAGAATTTGAAAAAGAAATATGAATGAAATTAAACACCTCAAATGAATTAATGAAATCATCTTAAACAAATTCATGAATCATGAACACGCATTAATAATACGAATAAATATCTCGTCTGGCTCTTTAGTGACCTTGGAAAAACTACGTGTACATGTTTTTTTTTTTTAAAAGTATTATTGCCAAAAAAAATCATCATAAATAATATTCCACCTAAATGACGAAATATTCCGAATGATGGAATATTCTGCTTAAATGACGAAATACTTCACGAACTTCTTTTTGGCCATTTCGTACTTAATGCGCTTTTGTTGGAATGCAATTTAGAAAAAAAAAAATTAAGATGAAAGATTTAGGTTGGGAGGATTCCAGAGTATTTATCATACTTTTCATTCGCTTTCAGTGATAAATTTACCATACACATATATAATATTATTTAAGAGTCCAATTTATATGCGGTCAAGGCCGTGACTGATGAAAAAAAAAACGAATTTCTTTTTCAATAAATTTGTTAATTAAAGAAAAATTAAGAAATTTTTTAAAAGAATTCGCATAAAAGAAAGAGAGAAAGAGCCAGAAAAATAGGACGGTTCCTGAAATAAGAAATATTTGGATTCATTATAGACATGCTTTATTTTCTTGTACTAGATAGAAAATAGAAGTTATGCTGATAAATAGAAAATAAATTATGCTATTGAGCAACTGTTTATATATCAGCAATTCATATATCAATGCGCAATTTCATTAGAAGTATTTTGTATAAATAATTTATTTGATCATTTCATTGAATTATGATAAACATTTCATTACAAATTTTTTTAAAATGAAATCTGATATGCATATTTCAATGCATCAAGTAAGAACATAATTTCTTGAACGGCCGAGCACCACGTGCTCGTGCAAGTTAAATTATATTTTTATTCATTTTCATTGTTTCAATGAATGAGTCACTGTAGTATTGCAAACGAACCAAAAAACTTTGTCTCGTAGTTACTGTTTAAAAAATTTCACATTTCCTATTTATTTCATTTCATATAATCACGAGCTCAAAATGACATTTTTCTGGGTTTTGTTTGCTGTAGTCGTTAACTTATTTTTTAAATCGGAGCTTTTGTAAATGGAATGGCAACGCGTTATTAAAAGCTGAATTTTTAAGATGCTCGTGCAGACGATAAAATGTTTATTTTTCGCCTATGGATTCTTGTTGGCGCCAAAAATCTCATGCCCTAAAGCAACATCATGTTCTGACATGATTATATACTGCTTTTAATAATTCTCTCATACAGCTCAGCTTCTTCCCGTTTGGCTTGCCGAACTTGTTCAGCTACTTCAACTAAAATATCAACCATTTCTCTTACCAATTCTTCATCATAGTTCGTACTATTTAATATTAACTTTCTCAAATCTGGAATTTTCAAATCACTGGATGTAACATCTTCGGATAATTCTTCGGCTACGAAACGTAATTGATCCTTACGAAGTCGCGTTAAAAATGGCATTTTGTACTTTAAACAGAATTAAAAGTTTAAATGACATGTTTATCTCACTTCTGAATTGTAATAAATGACTTCTAAACGCAAACACAAACGAAATTCGAATTCTCGTTTGTTCCGAACTACAGATTGCAACAAGAACGGTTTACAAAACTTGTTCTGAAATACAGCATTGAGTTGTTCTCCTTATACAGAGAGAGTTGAGTTGTTACAAAGTGTAACAACTGATGTCTAATGTGCTATCTCATGCATAAGCTATAACTGTGTTAAAGTCACAACTGAATTATCTTTTACTCATACACAAAATGCAAAAAAAAGAAGGAAAAAAATTCTTAGTTTACCTCAAATTCCAAACAATGTACATTCTTAATGCAATTCAGATTTGGGAGATTTTAAAACAAATTCTTAAAACTGGATGAAAACAAATTAAATGTATAAAATAATAAAATGAATTCGATTGTAAATTTCAAGTTATCATTTGAGGACATTACTTTTTTTAGTCATTATTTGTCTTAATTAATTTAAATCATTTATTAACTTAAACCAATCACGCGATTTTTCTTTCTCTCTCTCTCTATCTATCTATATCTATCTATCTATCTATCTATCTATCTATCTATCTATCTATATCTATATATATATATAATTTTCGTTTTCAATTTTTGTAATTGGTAAACAAAGTTTTAGAGGCGGGCCGATTTTGAGATGAAAAAAACTCCATCAATTTTCAAAGTATCGACTCACGCGTAATATGATAAGGCCGTTATTGTTTCAAGCTAGTTAATGACGTAAATTAAATGTCAATTCGTAAGAATTAAGAGAATGAATAATTTGTAACATCAGCTGATGATAAACCGCCAAATTTCACAAACTTCTGCATTTTTTTCTAATTACCATAAAAGTGAAAAATTGAGGCCTCAAAAGCCACAAAACGTCAATTTGTTGTCTATGCATTTTGAGGTTTCAAAAATCTCAATCCAAAGCAATATTATGTTCTTGCATAATAATAATAAAAAAAACCCTGCCTTGATTTATTATTTCAAAACTCTAAGCAATCAGAAAGAGAGCCAAATCACCGTTTTTCATATAATTCATTATTAATTTGTAATTGTCATTCTATACAGAATAAGTTATAAAAGGAAAAGATTTAACCTTGTTTAATAGTTTTATCACTGTAGGCCTTCATCTTAATTTAATAACTGATAGCTGCGATTGATCAGGGGAAAGATGCAACCCATATGAAAAAATGAAAGTCTATTTGCTGGTGGCTTATAAACTATTTAACTTTTTTTTTGTTGTGATGAAATCGAATGGAAGTGATGATAGATTGTGTATTTTTATTAATTTCTTTAGTATTTTTATTAAAAGGATGGAAATTTGATATTTTTATACACAGTTAGTTGGAGCATGCTAGGTGTTATTGGCATGATTATGGTTTGAAGGATTCTCTAATTCCTTTCACAAACAAAAGGCAAACATCCTGTCGTCACGCAACGTAAAAAGCAGGCTCCGTATCACCTGCAAAACAGGATCCACTGCGGCTTGTCGCATACAGACAGGACCAACATTTACATTATGAAGGGACGCTGATCAATTCTTATTTTGCTTATTCGGGAAGATAAAAAAACAAAGAACTTTTTTTTTTCAAAACATCTTTATTTAGTTTAATGTTACATCTTTATTTAGTTTAGTCTTACAATAATGAGCGGCTGTCACCTCATCTGTAGCACCAAAATAAATTCCATCTCAAAATATCTTTATCTAGTTTATCGTTGTAGCTGTGCAATAGTGTACGGTTGTCGTCTCATCTGAAGCGTCGAAGAAAATTCGAACTGAATATAATTCATGTTCCAAAAAATCGTGAGATGTCAAGTCGTTCAAGGAACCATGTTCGACCTTGTACACAATAGCATCTGCCACTTCTTTAGAAATCAGCTGCTGATATTTCAACTGCAGTGTCTTCAGGCTGTCCAGGAGTGCTGTTCCATTTTTCGATTCCGAGTAAAGTTCCGTGTAGTCCTCAGCACTTTCGATCTGGAAGCCGAAAGTGGTTTTCTGAGAACGCAGCTGCTCGGGTACGCTCTGAGCACGCACGTCGTGGATGGTCAAACAGAGGCTAGGTTCCAGGTTGGCTTTTGCTTTTGCCGAAGCTTTAAAGAAAAAAAAAGATTATTATTTATAGTAGGATATAAAGAAGTTAGGCTTAACATATGCTTGTTGTTTTTCATCTATTTTAAAGCATTCTTGTATATTTGTCTAATTCGTAACAATGATAAGGAGTAGAATTATGACAAACTCTTTAATAAGATGCATTTCACGTCCTGTTCATTCAATTCCTACAATTAGTTCTCATTCTCCTTATATAGTTCCAATTTTCAATCGTTTATAAAATGCTCTTTTATTCATCCACTCAAGTTCAAATACATTTTTTAAAACTTGTAGTAGATGACACTTGATGATAACACAATTTTTTTCAAATATTAGTCCCCTCATCAAATTTAATTAATTTTTAACACTTTAAATAGAGTTTTAGCAAATTCAATTGTAATGAAAATTGAAATCAATAGACAGTAGCTCAATCGGTAAAATGCGAGGATTTCAGTATTTTTCACGTGAAGGTGAAGAATAAGAGCTCAATTATTGTAAAAATAGATAATTTTTTGATTGATTACTTATATTAATTGTAATTATTTAATAAAAAGTAACAATTTTTTTTCTTTGTTGACTTAAGTAGGAATTGACTGAAAAAAGCTTTTTTTATATTACTTTAAAAGCTCAATCGGTAAAATGCTAGGGTTTCTGTATTTTTTTACGTGAAGATGAAGAATGCAAGTTCAATTCTTGTGAAAATCAATTATGTTTTTGTTAAATTACTTATATTAATTGTAATTATTTAATAAAAGTAACAAAAATAAAAAAAATTCTTTGTTGATCTAAGTAGGAATTGATTTAAAAAAGCCTTTTTTAATCGGACTTGTCTTAATATGTATACGCCACATATCATTATAAAGCTATACTGAGTGATTATATTCCTTAATAGTATAAGATACTTTACAACAGAAATTTCCAAATTTTAAACATAACCATCCCTTTTTTAGAATCAGAATCTATGCCGATTCACACGTCAAAGGTTTTATTAATTAAAAAAAAACTTTTCTAAATAAAAGACATTATGAAATATCATTTTATTAAAAAAAATATTCAAAATGTATTGCTTACTGAAAATTTTAACCCCACATCACATTCTTTCGAATTGTTGAAAGATACAAAGTTATGGTCACGATTCAAAAAAACATAGAATTACTATTCCACAGTTCATGAACTCGTGTTCTTCAATATGGCGGCTATATCTTCATGTTATTGTTCAGCATTCAGAATATTGAATGACATCGGGGTTAGCAATACATATTTTATGCTAACAAGTTTAAAGTTTAATGGCAAATTTATTAATTCAGACTAATATAAATAAAAACGATGAATTTAAAGCAGATTCATCGTTATACCACAGAAACTTATTTAAAAAAGTATTAAAATTAATTTCTGTGATTTAATCAAACGGATCACAATTTTTTTGTCTGTTCAATCAATATACATTCTGAAATTTTTTTTGCAATTTTCAAATTATTTAAATTACCCATTAGTCAGGCATTGAAATCAATGTATCATTATTTATAATTTTTTTTTTGCTAAAACAAGAAATTTAAAAGCAATTACTTTGTCTTAAAATATTAGTTTATTTTAAACAATATATTATCTATAAAATGTATTGAATTATTTTAATATTTAACATTATTTGTAACACTTTTTCCAATAAATTCGGAATTTAATTTCATTTTACAATTAATTGAATTTTAATGCTTCGAAGATTAATTAATGATTAATGAAGATTAAATATGAGGGTGTTAAAAGCACACAACTGAAGAATTCTTCATATCGATTTTAGTTTTCGCTGAAAAATAGTTAGATTAGAGTCCGTGCAAGCTTTCTCTCTTATTTTAATTAAATAAATATCTGATGAAGTAATTTTTAACTTGGAATATATAATTAAGAGTGTTAAGAATTATCGATTTATTTATTTTTCCTTCTGCTACGTACTATAAGACATATTTTTTTATCTATTCTATCGGTCACAAATTGGAATTACTGTAACATCATATGTTATATTTTAAAATGTAAAAGATAGACTGAACTTTGAATTTGATATGTTTATATATAAAAATATGAGATAGGAAAACTTATATGTTTACATATCAAAATATCCACACGTTTTTTATATATATCTTTAAACCAATTAATGTATATGTCAAAACATAAGGTTATACGTTTGTTGTAGTTTTTTTTAAAATTATTTATTGAAGGAATTTGGTAACTATAAAAAGATAAAATTTACTTTTCACTTGATTTAATGAAATATGCATATTTACATCCGTTTTAAATATTTGCATTCGATTTACATTATCATATAAGATAAAGAGGTTTTTTCTGGAGTAGATTTTTTAATAGTTTTCTTTCATTCACTAAACCTAACTTTCAACTTTAATAAATGATTTATGGATAATTCCTACTAGAAATAAAGAAGAAGCAGAAGATTTTCAACATTCACTTTTTCCATTAAAATTTAAAAAGTTTTAAAATCTTGAATTTATTCAAAATAAAATTCAAACTAGATTAGAACATGGATGTTATGATATTTATAAATGAAATAAAAGCTTTCTTATATAGTTAACATCAATTATGAGGTATATTTATTTCATGTTAATAATTCAAAATTTTATGTATGAAAATAATAAAAAAAACAAAAACGAAAATTAGAAATTCTCGAGATAGAGATATAAAAACTAATCTAAATATTTTGTGACAGAATGAATTATTATTTTTTTTAAAAAAACTTATATCCTTTTTTAAATGTACGATTTTTAAAATACAGTAACCTTTTAAGTAAAGTATAAACTCCATACATTAATGGAACTGTGATTTAGGGAGGAGGGAGGTTGATGTCAATACGACCAGTCTAACGGTTCATCAAAAAATAGCTTTAGTACATTTATACCATTTTTTAAAAATAAAATATGAAGGAGAAATAAAAACATACTTTTGTTTATTATCTATATCTGTTAAAACACTGATAACGTCTACGGATGAAAAATTACATTATACACTGTACGGCTCTACCCTTGTTACTTCACTTTTGTACTTATCACCGTTAAACTGTTTGTCTTTCATTTATTTATTGTATTTCGTTTGAAATATTTAATAGATTGTTAGAATTAAGGTAATCGGATCGTAATAATCTAATTCAAACTAGTTTGTAATCTTAAAATTTCAGTTTTAATCTGGATTCTCGGTTTGATTTGGATATACGACAATTGATCTTGTTAAAATATGGATTTGACCTTTCTCATGACATAAATGTTAAATTCATAAAATTCTAAAAATGGGGAATTTATAGTTTTCATGGTAATTAAAAATTATTTTTATTTTATTTATATTAAATATATTTAAAATATTTAAGTATAACAATTTATATTTTATTATTATTATAAAATAAACTATTTATTTTAAATTATTAATTATTTCGATTTTTTTGTAGAATTTAATGAGATTTTCCTTTTTAAATCCTCAATTGTACGATCGATGAATACTTAACTTAATTGAAAATAAAATTTAAAAAATCACTTATGATAAAAATTGTGAAAAATAAAATTTTCAATTTTTTTAAAAATGGAAATTCATGAGGGAATAAATGCTTTTAAATGTATGGCGTGCCATCAAATTTAATCATTTCCGCTTATTCTAAGAAACAAATAGAATCAAATTATCTTTTTAAACCACCACCAAAACATCTATTCAAAAAACACGTAAGCCCTCCACCAAAATCTACCCTTCACCTATTTATTGATTGATTCTTACTGCCTCCTCTGAGCTTCACTTCAACAGGCCAATGATCAGATACAGCCAGAGCCTAGGAATAATTTTTAATTTAAAAAATTCTGTAAAGAATAAATTATACAATTTAAAACTGGTAAGTAATAAGAAGAGTGATTAAAAACTGAAGAAGGAGGTAAAATTTGAAATGCTCGTTTATGTACGATTCTACAAACTAACAAATCAAACAATTTGGAATGCTTTATAAAATAATCGATCGAAATCAACTAGCGAACGATTTTAAACTTCAAAATGGCAACAGAATCGAAAAATCAATGCAGCCTGTTAATGACGTATCATCTTCTGAAAATTTAAATTCTCAAAAGACGATCGATTTTCTAAAATGTCGTCAATGTAGATGTAAATATGACAAAATAAAATCACAGGAGTCATAATCAATGACCAACTATCCTTTATTATTAAAATTCCTGCTTTTAGCCTGAACTATTTCAAGTTCCTGATAGATTTTTCTACTTTTGTTTCGGAAAAATAAATACTTTTTGTAATAAAACGGAAGGCTTTCTTTCAAAAATAATTTTAAATGGCGTAGAAAACTGCAATTTCAAATGATAATCGATCATCCAGCGACATTTTAAAAACTTGCTGCGCCATCTATTGGCAACAATGAAATAAGAACTCGTTAAACTTTCATGAGAAGAAAAAGAGTTAAATCCTATAAATAAAATTCTTTCTTGTTCTTTAGATTAAATTTAGTGAAAAAGGATTAAATAATTTGATCAAATAAGAAATAACTTTTTTAAAATATTTTTTTAATGAATTTAATTTTTAACATCCGAAGAATTAATTAGATTAATTAATTTTCTTTAACTACGAATATTCTTTTAATCACTAAGAGAAAAAAATCCGCCTGTGTTCAGAATATGACTCAGAATCTAACTTTTGGGACTTATAAAGGTATAAATTTACTGATTAATCATCATATTTCTTTGTTTTAAGTAATCCTTATTTAATATTAAAAAATATAGCTAATTCCCATATTTCTCCAATTCGTTGCGAATAATTAAGATGTTGTACAGCATTATTATATCATTACAATATTCAGAGAATCGAATAATATAACGAAGCTAACACTAACTTGTGCAAATTCAACTTTCAAACATGGCCATGTTCCAAAGAAATTGATGTCCAGATTTCAATTTTTTTAAATCTAAATATTTTTTCCGGATTACCTCATGTTACCTTGGATTGTTTCAGCACCTTGCATAAAATAATATATTTGAAAGATTTCCTGTATAGAACTTTAACCAGTGTTGAATCAAATTTTGTTAGAAGTACATTTATATATATATATATATATATATATATATATATATATATATATA